>OY740796.1:2978965-3006465 GCA_963514005.1 Raja brachyura | reverse complement strand
TCAGGACCCTGAATGATGGTCGCCCCCCAGGGCTGTATCCTAGCTCCCCTACTCTTCAACATTGATGTGAGTGACATGCCAACTACCTCATCCAGGAAATTTGCATATGCAGATGACCTTGCCCTTGCCTACCAGGGAGCTGCCCTTGAGGAGATCAGCAGAGTGCTAACCCAAGACTTGTAGTGGATGGATGAGTACTTCACCTTCTGGCGACTTCGCCCTAACCCATCTAAGACAACTGTCACTGCCTTTCACCTCAGCAATCGGTTCGCCAATGCAAAGCTCCGAGTGTCCCTTTGAGCTAAGCCGGTGAAGATTGAAGAATTCCCCAAGTAGCTCGGAGTCACCCTGGATCGCACCTTCACCTGTCGTGAACACCTGAAGAGGGTGGCTGATAAACTGAAAGCAAGGGTCAACATCATCAGGAAACTTGCAGGCAACAGCTGGAGATCCAATGCACACACCCTCCGTACCGCAAGCTTAGCCCTAGTCTACTCAACAGCTGAGTTTTGCTCAACAGCTTGGGCTAATAGCTGCCACCCCAAACGAGTTGACACTGTCCTTAACTCTGCAATGCGGGACATCACAGGGACACTTAAGTCTACACTTTTGCAGTGGCTCCCTGTCCTCTCTCATATCACCCCTCCCTGCATACGCAGAAGGGAGAGGATGTTGAAAGATTGGTGCACCATCGAGGCTAACCCTGACCTTCACATCCATGCTGACTGGAACAATCTGCCCAACATGCGCCTGAAGTCCCGCAAACCCTTCTGGTCTTCCGTCAAATCCCTGGAAGACTTTGACTCCAAGACTGAGTGGCGCAGAGCCTGGAAAGATGCCAACACCAACAACGGAGAGGTCATCACAGGCCCCACAGTGAAACCACAGGGTTTTGACCTCCATCGCAAGCAATGGCTGACCCTGAACAGAATCCGCACCCTCCATGCAAGAACAGCCCATCACCTGCATAAGTGGGGAATGACAGACAGCCCTGCTTGTGACTGCGGACATCCAGACCAGACCAGACCATCCCACACATCGTGAAGGACTGCCCACTGAGGCTTTTCCCTGGGGGCATCAAAGCCATCCACCCAGTAACTGATCCTGTCTAGGCCTGGATGTCTACCCGTGACGTACAACTTTAGGCTGTGCACGCCATACACAAGAAGAAGGTTACCTTTGCTAATAATTTGAAATTTGAAATAGATGGTTATATATATTTAACTTTAAAAATTAGGTTAAGTTTAGTTTAGTTTGGTTTAGAGATACAGCATGGAAGCAGGCCTTTCGGCCCACCGTGTCCGCGCCGACCAGCAATCCATGCACGGTAACACAATCTACACACTAGGGACAATTTTACCAAACTAATTAACCTACAAACCTGTACGTCTTTGGAGTGTGGGAGGAAACCAGAGTTCATAGATCCCAGGGAAAACCCACACAGGACAGGGAGAACGTAAAACTCCGTACAGATAGCATCCACAGTCAGGACCGAACCCGGGGCTCTGGCGCTGTAAGGTAGAACTCTACCGCTGCGCCCCCGTGCCGCCCACTTTGAGTATTATCTAGGTATGTTACAAAACTTACCTTCAGCGGCGCTGCAGTTCTGCCACTGGCCGTGTGAGCGACTTTGGCGCCTTGGGGGGGGAGGGGGGGGCGGTGTTAAAATGCGGTTTTCCAATGCCTTCCAGGGTTATATTTTCTCGGAGTGCGAGCTTTTTCTGAAGATTCGTTACGACTGCCGGTAAGTGACATTTTTTTTTTAATCACCCGACAATTTCAGCGCTGGAGTAAAATAAAAATTAGCTCCTAATGCCGTGAACGCCGACAATGGGGACGGATTTTACGTTGGGGACAGGTAAAGGAAAGCTGTTTATTTTTACATATAAACCTGCTTGTTTAGATGACCTTAATCAAAATTTCATGTTGCGAAGTAGTGATTTATTCCCCGTACGAACCGGCAGTATTTTTCCTGCGGATATGGGGTTTAAATTCTCCGCAACTGCAACATTCCAATCCATCGCATTACATAAAATCCTACTCGCAAGCTGATTTAAATGGCCATTAATTTACGGGCATTAAACACTAAATTCCTTCAATTTGGCCTATAAATTCATGACAATTAGATTTTAAAATTATGTTATATTGTGAATTATTGTGTGAATGTTATTTGGACACTTAGGCTTTTTAAAAATGTTAATATTTTCTTAAAAAATGGATAGATGTTTAGATCTAATAATTGAATTTTGTAATTAGCTACAATTGGGTAACTAACTAATTATATGCTTTAATTTTAGGTCATCCAAGTAAGATTGTTTCATAATTGTTTCAGAATGCTTCAATCTATAATAACTGAACATTTATTTCAGTTCGCTAAATTTTTAAGAAAGATATGGGATTTTGACTGTCCTCGATCACAACCTTTGTGTTAAGTCAATGGAAAAGTAATAGGGAACAAGATGCTAATTTCCGAGTATGAAAATAACCATTTTTTTTTTTTTAAGTTAAATTTTATTAGAGGCATGTACATATCATAGTCTGAACCACTACAAACTTTGTTAAATGGTTACATATTAAATATTCATGATTCCAGGGACTCCGCTACCAATGTAGCTGGGGTCTTCATTTATCGGTTACATATTAACATTGACTCTAATTATTATTATTTTTTTTTAATAAATAGAAATATTTAAAAAAAGACAAGAAAATTAGAAAAATAGAATAAACTATCCATAATACAACTTAGGAGATAGGTCCGTAGGTCGGAGAGCATAACTATTCATCTAGTCCAGGGTTCAAGCTTCCGTCAGATCTCAGCGCCGGCCCATTCTACCCCTTCAAATAATCTATGAAAGGGGACCATATTTTAGTAACTAATTCTGGTTTGTCAATTAAGACAAATCTAATTTTTTCCAGATTTAAGGTCTCCGACATCTCCATAATCCACATTTTGATTGTGGGGGTTACAGGGTTTTTCCAAAATGTTAATATTCATTTTTTTCCCAGTTATTATACTGTAATCAAGGAAATGTCTTTGGTTTATTGTAAGTTTTAGATATTGTTCAGATATGCCTAATATTATTAATTTAGGATCGGGCTCCAGTTGAGTATTAACCACTACGGAAATAATTAAAAAAATATCCATCCAAAATGTTTTAATTTTTATGCAACTTACAAAGGTATGGGTTAAATTAGCCTGAGTATTGACATTTATCGCAGATAGGAGCGATATTAGGAAAAATTCTATTTTATTTTGTTTTAGAATAATGCAATCTATGTAATACTTTAAATTGTATTAAAGAATGTCTGGCGTTTAACGAACATTGATGTATATGTTGTAGACTTTCATCCCAAATATCTTTTGTTATGGGTTGAACTAATTCGTTTTCCCATGCTTGTCTATATAATTCCGTCGACGGAATCTCACTATCTAAAAGAGTATTATAAATGTAAGATATTAATTTGACTGTGTTGGGGTGTTTATTCAAACATTCATCTAGAATCTCTGGCTCTCTAGTTCTGTATTCTTGTGTATGTGATTTAGCATAATCTTTAAGTTGTAAATATCTAAAAAAATTGTTTGAATGTAATCCATAATTCTGTTGGACCTCCTGAAACGAAAGGAACATACCTTTTCTATAAAGATGTCCCATATTTTTAATTCCATAATTTTTCCATTGTGCAAAACCTTTATCCAATACTGAAGGCTTAAATGAAGGGTTGTTTGCAATGGGGAGCGTAAGTGATAAATTATCCAATTTTAATGTCTTTTTTATTTGTTTCCAAATTCGAATACCACTATGTATTCCAGACTGATTCCTGGGATGTCAGGACTTTCATATGAGGAAAGATTGGATAGACTCGGTTTGTACTCGATGGAATTTAGAAGATTGAGGGGGGATCTTATAGAAACCTACAAAATTCTTAAGGGGTTGGACAAGCTAGATGCTGGAAGATTGTTCCCGATGTTGGGGGAGTCCAGAACAAGGGGTCACAGTCTAAGGATAAGGGGGAATTCCTTTAGGACCGAAATGAGGAAAACATTCTTTACACAGAGAGTGGTGAGTCTCTGGAATTTCATTTCGGAGTCACGTGAGTGACTTCGTGAAGAGCCCGCCGGCGCGCATGCTCGACATATCGTCGTATCGCGTTGCTGCGACGGCTGACGGAGGAGCGTGCTCCTCGCCAGCCCTTCATAAGGGAACCACGCAGGTAAGTATGCTACCTTAAGTTGGTGGTTCTTGTTGTGTTTGTTTCACAGCAAGAACATGGATGGGAGAGGCCGGAGTTCGAGGAGAAGTCGCCGGCCAGCGGTTCCGGAGCGAGAGTTGTCGGGGGTACCTGCAACGCAGACCGGAACGAGGGCGGAGATGTCGGTGAGCTCTGTCTTTTCAGGTCCGGACCCGCCCGCACACCACAGCTCGGAGGAGTCCGACGAGGAGGAGTGTGGTGTGCCGCCAGAGCAGGACGACCCTGCCATGGCAGCCAGGTCGTCAGCAGGCTTGCTGACGGCTTCGAGCAGAAGGGTCCGTGCGGCTGCACGGCCCGTTTCACGCAGCCCTCTGAGAAGGGGAAGGGCAGGAGCCCAGACGCCTAACCCTGTCGGGGCTAAGGCTCTGCCTGCCGCCCAGGAGCGGTCAGGTTCCAGGACGGGACCCGGGGCAGCTGTGAGGTCCAGCCGTCGCCCCCCAACTTTCGACGCCGGGACGAGTCAGTTGGGGGTCCCGTCACGGTCGCCGAGCCCCCCATGGATGGGTGGGCGAGACCATGCGTCGGCAAGGTCCACGATGTGGGCAGCTGGCAAGCCTGCACGGGCTCAAGGTATCCAGGCTTCGGCTGGTGCCGACACCATGCCGCACCTGTCCATAGAGGCAACGGCTTCCGCTCCCGCTAAACGGAGGCGGTTGAACACGCCCGTGCAGGAATCGCGCAGTTTCGCCTCGGCGGCTGTCGACGACAACTACCGGCACCGGCAGGGCCTCGACGAGGTGCGGGCCGATGACAGGAGCCCCGGCCAATTTTCAGAGCCGGAGGACTCCGACCACCTGAGTGTTCAGGGTGAAGGGCGTATTGACCGGATGGAGCGGCTGCTGGAGCTTCTCCTACAAGGTCAACAACAACAGGCATCCAGCAGCGACAGGCACAGGGCTTCATCACCAGCTTCGTACACCAGCCTGGAGCAGCAGGACGAGGAGGCCGTGGTTGACCCCATCCCACCCCCGCCTGAATTACCGGCGGAGGACCTCCTCGATGTGGCTACCAAATTTGCAGCCCCTCATTCGTTGGGGCTTCCCATCAATACGAAGTTGGCAGCCACAGTGGACTTCCTAAATAATCACCAGCTTCAGGAGGAAGTCCTGCTACAAGCCATGAGCCGCCACAAGGCTCCATCAAACTGCAATTCCCTGAACGTGCCTGTGGTCAATACGCCAATATGGGGCAACATCAGTGCGGCTATCCGTCAGCAGGAGCTGAAAATTCAGCGGATCCTGAAACTCCTCATGGCCGGGATTACTGCCTTTGTGCGGTCGGTCGACGGAGAGGAGCTTAATTTGGACCAGGAGGATGCTCTGGCGCTTCTGTGCGCTACTCAAAACGAAATAAACGGCTTTCGCAAACACAGCATCCGCCCAGCGCTCAACCCTAAGTTTGCAGGGTTGTGCAAACCACCGCCGCCGCCGCCGCCCCGTCAGCTCTTTGGCAAAGACCTCTCCAAAAGGGTCAGAGAGCTGGATGAACAAGCCAAGACCGTGGGGCTCATGCGCTCTCACAGTGCCCCCACGCCATCAAGCTCGAAAGCCCCACTTGGCCGTTCACGAGGGTTTGTCAGCACTTCCACCAGGAATTACCCTCCAGCTCCAAACCGATATCAGCCACCCCAACCCCAGGGGTCTTTTTTAGGACAGGCTCGGCAGAAGCCGAGGTGGAAAATGAGGACGCCACGACCTCAAACCAACCCAGCACCTCCACGACCACCCACTCGTGTCAGGGACCGCCGGTAACCACAGAGGTGAGGCGATCTGGTTCTCTTTTTTCTCTTTGTTTAACTCCACATGTTGGTGGGCGTTTGCGGTTGTTTGCGGGTGCATGGGGTGACATTACCAGCGATGAGTATGTGTTACGGAATATTCAGGGCCATAGTATTGAGTTTATTAATGGGGACATCCCTCCACCTCAGCATAGACCGGGTCGTACTTTCAAACTAACGGCTGCGGAACAGTCAGTTGGCTATAAGGAAATTTTAAGGTTGGAACAGAAAGGGGTCATAGAGAGAACGGTTCATGAGCCCGTTGAATTTGTTTCCAATATTTTTACTAGACCTAAGAAGGATGGAGGCTGTAGAGTCATTATTGATCTAACCACTCTGAATAACTTTGTAACATATACTCATTTTAAAATGGACACGTTTGAAACGGCCAAATCATTGATTTCACAAGGGTGCTTTATGGCATGCATCGATTTACAGGATGCGTACTATACCGTACCTATGAAAAAATATTACAGAAGGTTCTTAAAATTTATCTGGATGGATCAGCTGTGGCAATATAGGGCGTTGCCTAATGGGCTCACCACAGCCCCTCGCTTATTTACTAAATTGGTGAAGCCAATTATGGCTTATTTAAGACAAAGACATCATATTGTTATGGCCTATTTAGATGATATTTTAATTGTCGGCCACACCTTGGAATTAGCACAACAAGGGGTTGCAGCTGCGGTCAATTTGTTCCAACAGCTTGGGTTCATTGTTCATCCAGAAAAATCTAAGTTCTGCCCCACCCAGGTAATTAATTATCTGGGGTTCCAGGTGAATTCCATTAGCATGAGAGTCACCATACCAATTAACAAAATTGAGGAGGTAACACAGGTGTGTACAGACTTGATTAATACTCGTATACCATCGATTCGTCACTCAGCTACTGTCATTGGCAAGATTGTGGCTTTGTTTCCGGCAGCCCGGTATGGACCTCTGCATTATCAAAACTTGCAGAGAGCCAAGATCGCTGCGTTGCGACGGCATGCTGGTCATTATGATCGATCAATGCGGCTGCCGCCTGCAGCATTGGATGAATTACGATGGTGGGTTTGCCACATTAGTAACTCGTTCAAAACTATTATTGAGGCGAAACCGATGATATACTTACAAACTGATGCGAGCTCTGATGGCTGGGGAGCTACGAATCAATTCTCTAGTTGTGGGGGCCGATGGGATACCCTTGAGAATACGATGTTGGTATCACAAGGGATCAACTATTTGGAGCTGCTTGCAGCGTTTCACGGACTTCGTGCATATTGTTCCAAGATCATTGGAGCACATGTCCGGCTCCAAATAGACAATACCACAGCGGTGGCATATTTAAACCACATGGGCGGTACCAGGTCAGTTTCATGTGATAAATTGGCTAATTCAATTTGGCTCTGGTGTGTCAAGAGAGACATTTGGATTTCAGCTACCTATTTGCCAGGTGAGCTTAATATTGTGGCGGACGCCAGGTCACGCAAGTTCAATGATAATATTGAATGGATGTTACATCCTGAAATTTTTGCAAAAATCACAGCCAAATTTGGGAAACCGGACATTGACCTTTTTGCGTCCCGGTTGAACCATCAGGTACCAACCTACGTCGCGTGGGAACCAGATCCTGGGGCTATAGCGTTAGATGCATTCTCGCTAGACTGGGGGAATTGCTTTTTCTATGCATTCCCCCCGTTTTGCCTCATCAGTCGGGTATTACGTAAAATTCAGATGGACGGTGCCAAGGGCATCCTTATCATACCCGACTGGCCTACACAGCCATGGTATCCGATGGTCTTTGACACGCTCAGTGAACCTTGGGTCCGTTTGCAGGGTAGCCCAGAATTAGTTACTCACCCTGTTTCAGGGGAGCCACATCCCTGCCATGGCTATTTAAATTTGTTGGCTTGCAGATTCTGAATCGGCCTTTAGAACAATACGGCCTTTCTACCCGGACCATGGATACCATTGCGGCGTCGTGCCGAGAGTCTACAAGGCGAAGATACCGCTCTCACATCAGGAAGTGGGAAGCCTTCTGCAGCCGCTCTCGCATCACGTACGATGCCGTGACTATAACCGACGTCCTGGAATTCCTCGCGGGGTTGCACCATGATGAACACTTAAGCTACAGTGCCATCAACAGCGCCAGGAGCGCTCTATCATTCTACCTCAATATTGAGGTGGGATCCAATAGGCTAGTGTCCAGGCTCATGCGGGGTATTTTCAATACGAATCCGCCTACACCACGTTACAGTATCACCTGGGATGTCAGGGACGTTTTATCTCTGCTCAGGACGTGGTCCCCCATGGAAGGGCTCCAGCTGGACAAACTCACCATGAAGCTGGTGATGTTACTAGCGCTGACTTCAGCACAGAGGGTACAGACACTCCACAAACTACGTGTCGACAGAATGATGTCTACCCCCACAGAAGTAGTTTTCTTTGTTGACGAACTACTGAAGCAACACAGACCTGGGTGCACAGGGCTGCAGCTGAAGTTCCCGGCATACCCCGCCGATGCTAGGCTATGCTTAGCCTCCCATATCCGTTACTACGTCAAGGTGACGGCAAGCATCAGAGGAATGGAGAGATACCTGCTTGTCACTCATAAGAGACCTCACCATCGAGTGACAACACAGACGATATCCAGGTGGCTTCGAGTCGTCTTGGGTAAGTCAGGTATCGACACTAATGTGTTCAAATCTCATTCCACCAGGGCTGCATCGACGTCGGCGGCGAGGGTCATGGAGGTGCCCATGGACCATATTCTCGCCACAGCAGGATGGGCTAATGAGACGGTGTTCCAGCGGTTTTACAACCGGCCCGTTGCTGCGCCTCTACAGTTCGCAGAAGCCGTGCTAGATGCGGAGCAAGAACGTGGAGATGTCCCCGAATGAGGGGTTTTGATTTGTTTGTTAATAAATATGCTTTGTTTTGCAGTATGGACTAGTCAGCAAGTTATTCCTCCCATCCATCCCTGGTAGTGGTGTGACAGCATGGACGTGGTCCAGGGCGTGTCATCACAGAAGCTTTGAAGTCTTCACGAAGTCACTCACGTGACTCCGAAATGAAATAGTAAGATTGAACGAGAACTTACCAGTTCGAAGGTTGATCATTATTTCATGAGGAGTCGAAGTGAGGGATTTCGTGCCCTCCTCGCCCAACCCTCAATCACCTTCAGCTGGTAATCTTAGTCGTTTCATTCTTACTATGTGAAGTCATTTCTTGATTGGTTTCTGTGATTCCACGCCGCTACTTTGAAGTATGTCGAGCATGCGCGCCGGCGGGCTCTTCACGAAATCCCTCACTTCGACTCCTCATGAAATAATGATCAACCTTCGAACTGGTAAGTTCTCGTTCAATCTTACTATTCTCTGCCACAGAAGGTAGTTGAGGCCAGTTCATTGGCTATATTTAAGAGGGCGTTAGATGTGGCACTTGTGGCTAAAGGGATCAGGGGGTATGGAGAGAAGGCAGGTACGGGATACTGAGTTGGATGATCAGCCATGATCACATTGAATGGCGGTGCAGGCTCGAAGGGCCGAATGGCCTACTCCTGCACCTATTTTCTATGTTTCTATGTTTCTATGTTTCTATGTATTATTGGATTTTCACTATAGATTTTTTAATTCAATTTTGTAGGAGTTAACAGAGTTGGACCAATTTCAAAAGGCAGACAATCCTCCTTTTCCATCTTTAACCAGTCTGGTTGTTGATCCATATCTTCCAACTTTTTTAATACTGAAGATATGAAAGTGAATTAGGTGTCAAATTAAACGTCTTTTTATGCTTTATCTGATGGGATAAATTGCAGACTTGATTTTTTAAATCTCAACATTTTGTAACAATGCTACATTATCCCATTGGCTCATGCATGCTTTCAGTTTTGAAGACTGTGCTGAAGTAACTCAGGGGATCAGGCATCATC
This sequence comes from Raja brachyura, assembly GCA_963514005.1. The sequence continues at coordinate 2,996,524 of OY740796.1, read as the reverse complement.
TGTGGATCCGAAGAAGGGTCCCAACCCAACACGTCATCTATCCATGTCCTCCAGAGCCGCTGCCTGACCCACTGAGTTACTCCAGCACTTTGTGTTCTATGCAACATTCCAACATCAGCAGTGTCTACTGTCACTTTTGAAGAAGGGTGCTGAGCTGAAATGTCATCTGTCCAGTTCCCTCCTGAGATGCTGTCTGACTCCCTGAGTCCAACACCCTCCACTTCTCCAGCAGTTTATGTCTTGGTCAAGATTGCAGCATCAGTAGTTTCTTGGGTCTCCATGTTACTGCTTCACTGCAAAATCTCTTCAAATATGCCAACTATGAAGTTATCCTCCTCTCTCTGATGGTTCCGTCTCTCACTCACTCTGTGATTCCTGTTGCTCTCCTACTCTTTGATCCTGTATTGGGCCAGGAAGCGAGCGGGTAAGACCACCTCTGACCCCTCTCACCCTGGCCACAAACTCTTTGTATCACTTCTCTCTGGAAGGCGACTCCGGACTGTCAAAGCTGTCACAGCCAGACGTAAAAACAGCTTTTTCCCACGAACAGTAGCTCTACTCAACAGCCAAAAGAGTGTAGCTTTCTTTTACTCTGGTATTTTATTTCATACTTCACATGTTTAAATTATAATGTTTTATTCTTAATTGGCTACTGTATATCGTGCTGTTACTTGCGAGCAAAGCACCAAGGCAAATTCCTTGTATGTATACATATCTATACATAACTAAAAATCTGATCTTGTTCTCTCCCGGTTTGCCCGGCTTTTGTTTGTGCTACAATATTTTGCCAGCTCACTCACCGTTCTCCTGTGTTGCGGGTGCAAAAAGTTTCATTCCGATTGGTGGTATATTGTAAACGTTAGCGAGGTTTAAAAATGTTAAAAACCGCACGTGGGCAGATCGATCTCCTCTCCTGCCAATCAGTGCCTCGTGGATTAATCTCTTCTCCTGTCACTCCCCGGGATGGTCCGCCCCTTCCTGCGCCATCGCATCTTTACTGGAGCAGACGATGGCCGGCGGAGGTCACCAACTGGACACCATTTTTGGATGGACTGGAAGCGGCGCGGTGTGTGCACGGAGATGTCGCCGATGTCGCCAAACAGAAAGTGGAGACTCTGATCCCGGCAAAGGAGAACGACCTATAACCAACGCCCGCCGTGAGGCCCCATCGCAACGCCAGCTCCAGCCCCTTCCCCTCATCCCCCTCGCTGGCTCCTGCCCCCCTCCCCCGTGATACCCCACTCTCCCCCATGGCTCTTCCCCATCTTTTCTCCGAGCTCCCTCCCCCCCTCATCCCCACCCACACATCCCTCTACCCCCATAATCCACACCCCCACCCACACAATCCCTCCCCCCACAACACCCCACCCCCCACAAACCCCCCTGCCCCCATACCCCTCCCCCCACAACCCCCCCTGCCCCCACACCCCTCCCCCACAACCCCCCACACCCACACACCGACCCCCCCACAACCCCCCACACCCACACACCGACCCCCCCACAACCCCCCACCCCCACACATCCCTCCCCCCACAAACCCCCCCTGCCCCCACACCCCTCCCCCCAACAAACCCCCCTGCCCCTACACACATCCCCCCCACCCCCCCTGCCCCCACACCCCTCCCTCCATAAACCCCCCTGCCCCCATACCCCTCCTCCACACTCCCCACCCACACACCCAATCCCCCCACCACCCCGCCACACATCCCTCCCCCCACAAACCCCCGCTGCCCCCACACCCCTCCCCAACAAACCCCCAGCCGCCCACACACCCACACGCCCTCCCTCCTTCCCACAAATCCCCCGCCCCCATAACACACCCTCCCCACCAACACACACCCTCCCATCCCACATCCACCTCTCCCACATCCCCCCTCCCCCAACATAACCCCTTCCCCTCACACCACCCCTTCCCCCCTTCCTACACGCCAGCCCACACACACCCCGCTCCCCTCCCACCCAACCCCCCAGCAACACACCCCTCTTCCCTCCCCCCTCCCCTCCTCCCCTCCCACACATGGTCGAGGGAGTGCTGGGGGATGAGGGGAAAAGAGCCGCGTTCATGTGCAGTTAGGGGCTATGGGTGGGTGGTGGAATATTGCGTTGGGGGAACGGGAAAGTGGTGAAATATTGCTTTGGGGCATGGGTTGCGTTGGGGGGACCAAGCCTCCCATGTAACTGGGACACAACGGGTCCCACTTAATCTAGTTTGGCTAATAAAATGTATTCAACTCAATTCAAAGAAGGATCTCGACTCGAAACGTCACCTGCTTCATTTCTCCAGAGATGCTGTCTGACCCGTTGAGTTACTCCAGTTTTTTGTGTCTATCTTCGGTTTAAACCAGCATCTGCAGTACCTTCCTACATAATTAGTTCAGGAGTCTGACAGCAGTGAGGAAGAAGATGTTCTTAAGTCTGGACATCCGAGATGTCAAGCTCCTCTTGCCTTCCCTGAAGGTAGACGAGAGAAATGGAAATGTCCAGATTGACAGGCATCCGGACAATAGTTCCAGACTTCCTGATGCAATGCACTGTGAAGTTGGAACGGAAGGAAGGAAGGAAGGAAGGAAGGAAGTGATGAATGTATGCTCGATTGTGTTCTGTTCATCACTCTTTGGTTCAGGTAGACAGGAGCAGTGCAGCTACCAAGCAGAGGAGTATCGCTGCAGTGTACGTTCTACTGCACAACTTTAGAAGTTTGAGTGGATCTTCGTGGACATGCCAAATCTTCTCAAACGACAAGGAAGGTAAATTCATTGGTGCTTTCTTAATCACCACATCAGTGTGAAGTGACCACGAGGCTAGAACTAGAGGGTCTGCGATATAGGGAGAGGATGAGTAGGCTGGGTCTCTATTTCATGGAACGCAGGAGGATGAGGGGTGATCTTATAGAGGTGTATAAAATCATGAGAGGAATAGATCAGGTAGATGCACAGAGTCTCTTGCCCAGAGTAGGGGAATCGAGGACTAGAGGACGTAGGTTTAAGGTGAGGGGGAAAAGATTTAATAGGAAGCTGAGGGATAACATTTTCACACAAAGGGTGGTGGATGTATGGAACAAGCTGCCAGAGGAGATCAGATAGGCCCTGGTGGACTGAGCGAATATTAATGGTGTGATTCTCTCTCCACAGCCAACTTCTGCAAAGCTGGGCATTTTCAGCATTCTTCTTTTGGTTTCAGAAGGATTCTGAAATACTTTTGCAACTTTTGCATGTCCCTTTGTTTGCATTCTCTCCCTCTCTAACTGGCTTCATTTACCCATCAAACGGAGTACTTCATGAAGAGCTTATCGCCACAGCAACCATGGCCTCACACTACCAGGGATACTCCCTTAGTCCCTTCCATCACTCCCCACCTTCTCTGCACATTGACGCTCACATTTCCCCAGCTACGTTGGAGAACCTTCAACCTGAAACATTAACTGCTTTAATTTCCACAGATGTTAGCTGACCTGCTGAGAGCATCCAGCATTTCCAATTTAGAAATATCCCGGTCTATAATTTCACTTCATCCTTTGATGCCGCTTGTGCTCAAAGAACGATGTTTTCCTTCCAGGATTTAAGATCACCAAATAACACTCCTTGAATTGTCCCCTTCACTTCCACCCGATCTTATCTCCCCAACATACTCACTGTTGTGTTTATCCATCTACTGTAAGTCCTCTCTGATCCTGAAAAACGTATCCCCACTGGAGGCCCAAGCATCGTTCCTCTACTTCAGCATCTCAATGAATTCTGAAAATAGCAAGATGCTATTATTCTTCCACCTTCCCCTCTCTGTCCATGTTCTTTTACTCCAGTCTCTGGGCATTTACCCATCTTCAGAAGCCCTCAACCTTCTGCATTCCTTCTTTTAGCCTTTTAACCCCCTCTGGACATAAGCACTGCCAACGTGACAATTTCTATCTTAATTGTTTCCGCTGTCCTCTCTCAATCTCATTGAATGCAGGACTCTGCTCAGTGTAAACCAACTGTTTCTTGCCTTCCTCTGTAACAGTGTCTCTGTCCAGTCTTCCCAACAGTCCTTTCAATTGAGGCAGAGGTTCACTTGCACCTCCCCCCCCAACCTCATCTACTGTATCCATTTTTCTGGGTGTGGGCTCCAATATATCGGCGAGACCAACTGCAGTCTGGGAGGTCGTTTCGCTGAACACTTTTACACTTTGTCTGCCTTGGCCTATGCGATCACCTGGTTGCCCAACTTGTTCACTCTCATTCCCATTCCGACCTTTCTGTCCTGGGCTTCCTGCACTATCAGAGTGGGGCCTCATGCAAATTGAAGGAACAGCAACCCATATTTCGCTTGGGCAGCTTACAACCCAGCAGTAAGAACATTGATTTCTCTAATTTCAAGTAACCCCGGCATTCCCCCCCACCCCATCTCCCCCACCCTATTTGTCCTACTAGTTCTACAGTTCATATCCCTGTATCCCTCTCGCGATCACCTCTTGCCCAGCCAACAATTGGCCATTATGGGCTCCATCCTTACTTGGTCATCTGTAGCCCACCCTGCTTTGTTCTGGCCTTTTCCTACCCCCCCCCACCCTTTGTGTCTATCCCCTAATTTACATTTTATTTCAGCCTATCCTTGTCCACAGAACTTATTTCTTCCTACCTTGTCATTATTCTTTCTCACATCAGAGTCATGGCGTCATCCAACATGGAAACAGGCCCTTCAGCCCAACTCATCCATGCTGCCAAATTGCCCCATCTAAGCTAGTGCCATTTGTCCATGTTTGGCCCATATCCCTGCAAACCTTTCTTATCCATGAAATGTACCTGCTTCAACTACTTCCTCTGGCAGCTCATTCCATATACAGTATCCGCCACTATCCGTGTAAAACGTTACCCCTCAGGTTCCTATTAAATCTTTTCCCTCTCACCTTAAACCTATGCTTCTGGTTCTTGATTCGCCTACCTTAGGAAAAAGGGTGTGTGCGTCCACATTATCTATCCACCTTATGATTTTGAATGGGTTTCAAGCTACACGCCAAGGAGCCTTCCTAATCTCTCCCTATTGCTCTGGCCCTCGAGGCCTGGGAACATCATTGCCACAGAGCGGACAGTGGTGCAGCAGTAGGGTTTGCTGCCTCACAGCGCCAGAGTCCCGGGTTCGATCCTGACGACGGGTGCTGTCTTTGTGGAGTTTGAACATTCTCCCTGCAACACTGCATGGGATATCTCTGGGCGCTCCAGTTTCCTCTCACATCCCAAAGCCGGACAGCTTCTGTTGGCTTCTGCACATTGCCCCCTGGGATAGCGTGGAACTGGTGCACAGGAGATTGATGGTCAGCGTGAACTGGGGGCGGGGGCCGATGAGCCTGATTTCATGCTACAACTCTAAACCCTAAATCACTTCTGCATTCTCTCCAGCGTAACGGCATCTTTCTTCTACAAGGGTGACCAGATCTGAACACTGTGCTCCAAACATGGCCTCACCAGCCTCTTATACAACTGTAATATATTGTCCCAACTTCTATATTCATTGTTCATTTCCCGGACTGATAGCGGCCAACATGCCATAAGCCGTCATCATCACCCAATCTACCTGTGACACCAGTGACCAATATACTTTTAAATCCCTCTGCTCAACAAATCTCCCCAGTGTTACAGCATTCTGTGTGAAGCCACTACCCTGGTCTGAGTTCCCAAACCGTAATACGTCACATTTACCTGAATGAAACTCCATTCGTCATTCCTCCAACCACTTGCCCGGCTGATCAAGATCCTGCTGTAATCCCACTAAATGTTGTCCCCTTTTTCCTTTTCCTGTACACTGTAGAGTGCTTGATTGTAATCATGTATAGTCTTTTATTTCACTGGATAGCGTACACACAAAAGCTTTTCACTGTACCTCAGTGCACATGACAATAATAAACTAAACTAAACTACACTAACTTCAAACCAAAGTTGGAGCTGTGAAAGCCCAATGGAGTACAAGGTTATGTCTGCCTCTTTAAGAGGTACTGTACACAGAATGGTTCTTGTTTCAGTCTTACCCTGGCCCCCACTTTCAAATGTATTTCTGAGTCATTGATGGCTACTTCCTGCTGTGTACTGAACTCAAATGTTGCACCATGCTGTCATTTTTGTACAATTCTTTTCTTAAGCCCCTGTCCCATTCAGGCGATTTTTTCGGCGACTACAGGCGACTAGGCTGCTTTCACATGCTTGCGGGGTGATGCCGGTATGGACGTGATCCGTCTCCTCAAGTCGCCTGAAGAGTCGTAACGTTTTTCTGGTCGCTGCTGGATTTTGAAATGTTCAAAACCTTTCGGCAACTGTTGGCTTGATGTCGCTTGTCTTCTCCTGTCGTAGGTGCTGTCGTAGGTAGTCGCCAGGATGACGCAGGTTGTCACCAGATGACGTTGTTTGTCGCCGGATGCTGACCGGTGAATTCCATTGGCGAGTACCTACGTCAACCTACGTCAACCTACGTCAACCGGCGACAGGTACCGGCGACTGAATTGTCTTCCGTTGTCTTCAGTTGTCGCCGCCAGGGTCGTAGCTGGTCGCGGGCGGACGTAGGTTGACATCGTTGTTGCCTGTCTGGTCGTAGGTTGTCGTAGGTGTGGTCATAGATGGACGTTCTAAGTCATGACAATTGGGTCGCCGGTTGCCGGTAGCTTGCTGCAGATTGACGTCGACTAGATGGTGGGTAGTCGTAGACATTGTTGTGGGGGGGGGGGGGGGGTCCAGTCGCCGCTTTTTGGGCAACCTGCTACGACTGTGACAGTCGCCGGCAGTCGCCGAAAAAATCACCTAAGTGGGACAGGCCCTTTACTCTTCCCTTCCCTTTCTTCACTTCTCTTCCTCCCTCTCAAGGGTTAGTTTAGTTTAGTTTAGTTTAGAGATATAGCATGGAAACAGTCCCTTCGGCCCACCAAGTCCGCACCAACCTGTAACACTATCCTACACACACTAGGGACAATTTACATTTGTACCAAGCCAATTCACCTACAAACCTGTACGTCTTTGGAGTGCGGGAGGAAACCGGAGATCCTGGAGAAAATACACACAGGTCGCAGGGAGAACGTACAAACTCCGTACAGACAGCACCCTGAATCAGGATCGAATCCGGGTCTCTGACACTGTCAGGCAGAAACTTTACTTCCACGCCACCGTGCCACCCTTAGTTTGGAGACCATATAATTGAAAGCTCAAAGAGACCCATAGTTTCCTTGACTCCACCTCTTCCCACCCTTCTAATATGAACACTCTATTCTCCCAGACTCTCTGAGTCCATTGTATCCATCCTGATTATGATATCTTCCACACCAATGCTTCCATTTTCACCGAGGTTTTAAGTTGCAGAGAAGTGAAAGGGGTGGACAGAACAGAGGGAACGGTGGTCGCTGGAATAGTAAGATTGAACGAGAACTTACCAGTTCGAAGGTTGATCTTTATTTTATGAGGAGTCGAAGTGAGGGATTTTGTGAAGAGCCCGCCGGCGCACATGCTCGACATACTTCAAAGTAGCGGCGTGGAATCACAGAAACCAACAAAAGAAATAACTTCGCATAGTAAGATTGAAGTGACTAAGATTACCAGATGAAGGTGAGTGAGGCTTGGGCGAGGAGGGCACGAAATCCCTCACTTCGACTCCTCATAAAATAAAGATCAACCTTCGAACTGGTAAGTTCTCGTTCAATCTTACTATTTCATTTCGGAGTCACGAGAGTGACTTCGTGAAGACTTCAAAGCTTCTGTGATTACACGCCCTGGACCACGTCCATGCTGACACACCACTACCAGGGATGGATTGGAGGAACAAACTTGCTCAACAGTTCATACTGCAAAACAAGAGCAGAGTTATTAATAACAAATCAAAAACCCCTCATGCGGGGACATCTCCACGTTCTTGACCTGCATTCAGCACGGCTTCTGCGAACTGTAGAGGAGCAGCAACAGGCTTGTTATAAAAACGCTGGAACACAGCTTCATTAGCCCATCCTGCTGTGGCGAGAATTTGGTCCATGGGCACCTCCATGACCCTCGCCGCTGACGTCGATGCAGCCCTGGTGGAATGAGACTTGAACACATTAGTGTCGATACCTGACTTACCCAAGACGACTCGAAGCCACCTGGATATCGTCTGGACTGTCACTCGATGATGAGGTCTCTTATGAGTGACAAGCAGGTATCTCTCCATTCCTCTGATGCGTGCCGTCACCTTGACATAGTGGCGGATATGTGAGGCTAAACATAGCCTAGCATCTGCGGGGTATGCCGGGAACTTCAGCTGCAGCCCTGTGCACCCAGGTCTATGCTGCTTTAGTAGCTCGTCAATGAAAAAGACTACTTCTGTAGGGGTAGATGTCATTCTGTCGACACAAAGTTTGTGTAGTGTCTGTACCCTCTGAGCTGAAGTCAGCGCTAGTAACATCACCAGCTTCATGGTGAGTTGGTCCAGTTGGAGCCCTTCCATGGGAGACCACGTCCTGAGCAGGGTTAATACGTCCCTGACATCCCAGGTGATATTATAGCGTGGTGTAGGCGGATTCATATTGAATATACCCCGCATGAGTCTGGACACTAGCCTGTTGGATCCTACCCCAAAATTGAGGTAGAATGATAGCGCACTTCTGGCGCTGTTGATGGCACTGTAACTTAAGTGTTCATCATGGTGCAACCCCGCGAGGAATTCCAGGACGTCGGTTATTGTCACGTCATCGTACGTGATGCGAGAGCGGCCGCAGTAGGCTTCCCACTTCTTAATATGCGAGCGGTATCTTCGCCTTGTGGACTCTCGACACGACGCCCCGATGGTATCCATGGTCCGAGCCGAGAGGCCGTATTGGACTAACGGCCTGTTCAGAACCTGCAAGCCAACAAATTTAAATAGCCATGGCAGGGATGTGGCTCACCTGAGACAGGGTGAGTAACCAATTGTGGGCAACCCTTCAAAAGGTTCGTTGAGCATGTCAAAGACCACCGGATACCAAGGCTGTGTGGGCCAGTCAGGTATAATAAGGATGCCCTTGGCAGCACCTGCCTGAATCTTTCGCAATACCCGACTGATGAGGCAAAACGGGGGGAAGGCATAGAAAAACCAATTCCCCCAGTCCAGCGAGAATGCATCTAGCGCTATTACCCCAGAATCTGGTTCCCATGAAACGTAGGCTGGTACCTGATGGTTCAACCGTGAAGCAAAAAGGTCAATGTCCGGTTTACCAAATTTGGCTGTGACTTTAGAAAAAATCTCAGGATGCAACATCCATTCAATATTGTCATTAAATTTGCGTGACCTGGTGTCCGCCACAGTATTAAGCTCACCTGGCAAATAGGTAGCTGAAATCCAAATGTCTCTTTGAACACACCAGAGCCAAATTGAGTTAGCCAATTTGTCACACGAAACTGACCTGGTACCACCCATATGGTTTAAGTATGCCACTGCTGTGGTGTTGTCTATTTGGAGACGGACATGTGCTCCAACAAGCTTGGAACAATACGCACGAAGTCCGTGGAATGCTGCCAGCAACTCCAAATAGTTAATCCCTTGAGTCAACAACATCGTTGATTCAAGGGTGTCCCATCTGCCCCCACAACTAGAGCAATTATCCGTGGCTCCCCAGCCATTGGAGCTTGCATCAGTCTGCAAATATACCACCAGATTAGCCTCCCTGATAGGCTTGAATGAGCTGCTAATGTGACACACCCACCATTGCAACTCATTTATCGCTTCGGGCGGCAGCTGCATGGACCGATCATAATGACCAGCGTTCTGTTTTAACGCAGCAATTTTAGCTCTTTGCAAATTCTGATAATGCAAAGGTCCATATCGCGCTGCCGGAAACAAAGCTACAAGCTTCCCAATTATTGTAGCTGAATGCCGAATCGATGGTATATTGGTGCGGATTAAATCTTGACACACCTGGGTAACCTCCTCAATCTTGTTAATTGGAATGGTAACCCTCATGCTCATAGAGTTCACTGTGAACACTAGGTAATTAATCACCTGGGCAGGGCAGAACTTTGATTTCTCTGGATGGACAATAAACCCTAATTGTTGAAATATATTGACAGCAGCTGCAACACCCTGTTCAGCCAATTCCAGGGTGTGGCCCACAATTAAGATAGCATCTAAGTAGGCCATAACTATATGGTGTCGTTGTCTCAAATAAGCCATAATTGGTTTCACTAATTTAGTGAACAATCTAGGGGCTGTGGTGAGCCCATTAGGCAAAGCCTTGTACTGCCAGAGTTGCCCCATCCAGATGAATTTCAAAAACCTTCTGTCGTATTTCTGGATGGATACTGAACCATTTTAAAATGAGTATATGTTACAAAAGTATTCAAACGGGTTAGATCAATAATGACACGACAACCTCCATCCTTCTTAGCTCTGGTGAATATATTCGAAACAAATTCAACTGGCTCATGCACCGCTCTCTCAATCACTCCCTTCTGCTCAAGACTTAAAAGTTCCTTGCAGCCTGCTGCCTGTTCTGCAGCAGATAATTTAAACGTTCGAGCGGGCATGTGCTGGGATGGAGGAATGTCGCCATTAATAAACTCAATTTTATGCCCCTGAATATTCTGCAACACATACTCGTCACCAGTAAAATTACCCCATGCACCCAAAACCAGCCGAAGGCGACCACCAAAATGTGAAGTTAAACAAAGAGAAAAGAGAGAACCAGACCCCCTCACCCTCGTGGTTACCGGCGGTCTTTGACACGTGTGGGTGGACGTGGAGGTGCTGGGTTGGCTTGAGGGCGCGGCGTCTTCGTTTTCCACCAGGGTCTCTGCCGACCCTGTCCTAAAAAAGAACCCTGGTGCTGGGTCTGATGTTGCTGTCGTTGTGGAGCTTGAGGGTGGGTCCTCGTCGAGGTACTAGCAGACCCTCGTGATCGAATGTATGGAGACTTTGACCTGACGGTGCGGGAGCACTCTGAGAGCGCATGATCCCCACCGTTTTGGCTTGTTCGTCAAGCTCTTTGACTCTCTTTGAGAGGTCCTCCCCAAAGAGCTGACGGGGCGGGGGCGGCGGCGGTGGTTTGCACAATCCTGCAAACTTCGGATTGAGCGCTGGGCGGATGCTGGTTTTGCGAAACCCGTTGATTTCGTGCTGGGTCGCGCACAGGAGGGCCAGAGCATCTTCCTGGTCCAAATTCAGTTCGTCCCCGTCCACCGACCGCGCAAAGGCGGTAATACCGGCCGTGAGGAGCTTCAGGATCCACTGCAATTTTACCTCTTGTTGACGGATAGCCGCACTGATGTTGCCCCATATCGGCGTATTGACCACAGGCACGTTGAGGGAGTTGCAATTGGATGGAGCCTTGTGACGGCTCATTGCCTGAATGAGGACTTCTTCCTGTAGTTGCTGGTTGTTAAGAAAGTCCACAGTGGCTGCCAGCTTTGCGTTTAAAGGAAGTCCAGATGAATGTGGGGCCGCAAATTTGGTCGCCACATCCAGAAGATCCTCCGCTGGCACCTCCAATGGAGATGGTATGGGATCCACCAAAACCTCCTCCTCCTACTGCTCCAGGCTGATGGTAGAGGCTGGTGACGACACCCTGTGCCTGTTGCTGCCCTGTTGTTGTTGACTTTGAAGCAGGAGCTCCAGCAGCTGCTCCATACGGTCAATACGCCCTTCACCCTGAACACTCAGGTGGTCGGAGTCCTCCGGCTCTGAAAAGAAAACCGGGCTCCTATCATCGGCCCGCACCTCATCGAGGCCCTGCCGGTGCCGGTAGTTGTCGCTAACAGCCGCCGAGGCGAAACTGCGCGATTCCCGCGCGGGCGTGTTCAACCGCCTCCGTTTAGCGGGAGCTGAAGCCGCTGCCACTAAGGGCACTTGCGGCGTGGTGTCGGCACCAGCCGAAGCATGGCTGCCTGAAGCCCGCGCAGGCTTGCCGGCTGCCCACATCATGGACTTTGCCGACGCATGGTCTCGCCCACCCATCCATGGGGGGCTCGGCGACCGTGACGAGACCCGACTCAACCAACCCGTCCCGGCGTCGAGAGTCGGGGTGTGCCGGCTGGACCTCACAGCCGCCCCGGATCTCGCCCTGGAACCTGACCGCTCCTCCGTGTCAGGCAATGCCTTAGCCCTGGCAGGGTTAGGCTTCTGGGCTCCTGCCCTTCCCCTACTCGGAGGGCTGAGTGGAACGGGCCGTGCAGCCGCACGCACCCAGCTCGAGGTCGCCAGCGAGCCCGCTGACGACCTGACTGCCATGGCAGGGTCCCCCTGCTCTGGCGGCACACCACACTCCTCCTCGTCGAACTCCTCCGAGCTGTGGTGTGCTGGCGGATCCGGACCTGTAAATACAGGGCTTACCCACATCTCCGCCTGAGTCCCGGCCTGCGTTGCAGGTACTGCCAATGGTAAAGGCCCCGGAACTGTTGACCGGCGAACTCATCCTGACGCCCTCCGGCCCTTGGAACTCCCATCCATGTCCTTGCTGCAAGACAAAACCAACAACAAGGACCACCAACTGAAGGTAGGATACTTACCTCCGTGGCCCCTTCTGAAGGGCTGGCGAGGAGCGTGCTCCACCGCCAGCCGTCGCAGCAACGCGGTACGATGATATGTCGAGCATGCGCGCTGGCGGGCTCTTCACGAAGTCACTCACGTGACTCCGAAATGAAATGGTGGAGATGAAGTGAGGTAGGGTGATTGAGAACCATATAACCATATAACCATATACCAATTACAGCACGGAAACAGGCCTTCTCGGCCCTTCCAGTCCGTGCCGAACATTTATTTTCCCCTAGTCCCATCTACCTGCACTCAGACCATACCCCTCCATTCCCTTCCCATCCATATACCTATCCACTTTACTTTTAAATGTTAAAATCGATCCTGCCTCCACCACTTCTGCTGGAAGATCATTCCACACAGCCACCACTCTCTGAGTAAAGAAGTTCCCCCTCATGTTACCCCAAAACTTCTGTCCCTTAATTCTCATGTCATGCCCTCTTGTTTGAATCTTCCCTACCGTCAATGGGAAAAGCTTGTCCACATCAACTCTGTCTATCCCTTTCATCATTTTAAAGACCTCAATCAAGTCCCCCCTTAACCTTCTGCGCTCCAAAGAATAAAGACCTAACTTGTTAAACCTTTCTCTGTAACTTAGTTGCTGGAACCCAGGAAACATTCTTGTAAATCTCCTCTGTACTCTCTCTATTTTGTTGACATCATTCCTGTAATCGAGTATAATGATGCTTGCTGATAGAGGATGGTGAAGGCTCGTTATAACTGATTTGAATGAAACATGCAGAACACTGCAGTTTCACTATTCCGTTTCAGTACATAAGGCAATTAAAAACGCTGGACTCTCGACTCACACCCATCTCTGTTCTGTTTCCGGCACCTCTGCTCTCACCCGCAGCACGAATACAGTTCCCATCGTCCTCACCTCTACATTCCCATTAACATCTGTCACCATCATCGGATGTGCCTTCATATCCTCTTCCAATTCCACATTCTAAATGGATCAGTCACGACACAAACCTAAAGGTTTGTTCTTTCACCAGTCTCTTCTCATCCTCTCACAGTACCTTCCTCTGTAGCCACAAGAGATACAACACCTGCCCTCTCACTGCTTCCTTTCCCACCATCCAAAGCCAAAGTCACTCCTTCCAGGTGAAACAGTGACTCACTTGCTCTTTTGCCAATTGAGTGCGCTGCATTCAGTATTCACAATGCAATCTGCTGTGCTTTGAAGAAACTAAACGCAGAGTGGGTGATAGCTTTGCAAAATTATCCATTCATGCACCACAATGTAAGCTGAAGCAACATTTCATCTTTTGATTTGATACAACCAGGACAAGACACTGAAATGAAAAATTCCAGATAGCCAATGTTTGCTGTTTGTGTCAGAATGAGTCAGTTTTAATTCAGTTTTGAAGAAACTGCAGAGTTCTGTGTGCCACTGTAGTGGTGAACCTGATGGATCCGCCTGTTACTGTCCCAGTTGCTAGCGTCTTCATTACGCATTGAGTCCGTTGTAAGCCAAACCAATTCACAAAAGAAAAATAGAGTAACATTATAGTCATTTGTTTTGGTGCCCACCTTTGGACCCTGATCTGATTCAGAAGGTGCACTAATGCACTGCCAATACAGAATGTGTATGGAGTCACAGCCTGACCTGATAACCCATCAAGTGTCCATTGTATTTCTTTCAAGCAAGCACTACAAAATGCACATGCACTTTCGATGATCAAATTTCTGGGTCACAATGTTTTAGAGCATAGAGTCGAACAAAGCCTGATATTGTTATCAGTGCTGTTTAGTTCTCCTGCCAAGATTGGATTCAGTCTTCATTCCATGCTCAAGGAATTCTGGAATGTACACGTTCCACCATGCAAGTAGATACATAGGACATTCACACATAATTTCCAACATGAAACAACATATTTGAAGCATGACTTCACTTTTTCCTTATCATTGCTGTTGCAGGTAGTCGCCAGGCTAATCTTAAAATGATGCATTCGTATTAGAATTTCTTTCTTCAGACCAAATCCTGCTTCAGGCTAACAACCTCCCCCCGCTTCTACAAAAGAGGAATCTATGATGAAGCTCACTTTAAATCACTTCAGCCAATCTGCAGGACAGATAGCACTGAACAATGCAAATTCATCTGAAGTCAGTGCTATAACATCACGAGGAGCTACGTTACTGATTATATAATCTAACCTATTTACTGCAGTTAGCAAATTAACGGTAATGAACGATTTATGGAATGGGTAGAATTTTAAAGATGATTTTGCTTGAATAAAAAATGATCTCTTAAATAAATTGCTATTGTTTTCTACCAGAAAGGGGGAAGCCTGAATTCAAAATCATTTGCTTCAAAACTGAACAAAGCGTCATTCAGATAAATCGGATGATTAAAACATTGGATTTAAAACACTCATTTATTCCCTTTCCTTCTTACAAGTCACAAGCCATAGTTAGAATTACTTTCGCTGCCTACCAATGACTTAGTGCTGCTCTTTCAGGTACAGACCTGTCTTTTCCTTATGGCCACACCTGCTTGCATGTTCCCTCATCTAAACCCTCTGACCTCATCGATCTCCCCTTTCGAAACCGTTCAATTTCCCCATATCGACAGCCAGTCAATTTTCTCAGGCTCTATCTAGTTTCCTTGTGCATCAGTAATAATTACTCTAGATAGACAGCGTGCTGGAGCAACTCAGCGGGTCAGGCAGCATCTCTGGAGAACATGGATAGGTGACATTTTGGGTCGAGATGTTTTGAATTTTATCATTTAATAATATTTATAAAGTTTTTTTGAATATTTTTGAATATTAAAATTATTAGGAAATATTTTTATTACTGCCAGACTTGAGCCGGATTATGCCTTGACAAACTTGACAGTCAAGTTTGTCATTCTAGTAGTTTTAAGGACAGCACTTTATCTGGTACCTCACCTGCCACTTGCCAATATTTACATGTGGAAGGAACAGCCGACATATGCAGTCCCACTTGTAAAGATCTGGCCACCTCCTCATGCAAGATCATCAGACATTAACAATCTTCCTTTCTCCAAAGATGAGCCCAGGATTGCTGAGTACTTCCAGCATTTTCTATTTACTTCCGACTTCCAGCATATAGAAGCATAGAGTGCTACAGTGTGGAAACAAGCCCTTATAGAAACATAGAGACATAGAAAATAGGTGCAGCAGTAGGCCATTCGGCCCTTCGAGCCTGCACTGCCATTCAATATGATCATGGCTGATCATCCAACTCAGTATCCTGTTCCTGCCTTCTCTCCATACCCCCTGATCCCTTTAGCCACAAGGGCCACATCTAACTCCCTCTTAAATATAGCCAATGAACTGGCCTCAACTACCTTCTGTGGCAGAGAATTCCAGAGACTCACCACTCTCTGTGTGAAAAATGTTTTCCTCATTTCGGTCCTAAAGGAATTCCCCGTTATCCTTAGACTGTGACCCCTTGTTCTGGACCTCCCCAACATCGGGGACAATCTTCCTGCATCTAGCCTGTCCAACCCCTTAAGAATTTTGTAAATTTCTATAAGATCCCCCCTCAGTCTTCTAAATTCTAGCGAGTACAAGCCTTCAACCCAACTTGCCCACACCGGCCAACATGTCCCAGCTACACTAATACCTGCCCGCGTTTGGCCCATATCCCTCCAAACCTGTCCTATCCATATACCTGTCTAACTGTTTCTTAAATGTTGGGATAGTCCCTGGCTCAACTACCTCCTCTGGTAGCTTTTTCCATACACCCATCACCCATAAGAACGTTACCCCTCAGATTCCTATTAAGTTTTTTCCCTTCACCTTAAACCTATGTCCTCTGGTCCTCGATTCACCTTCTCTGGGCAAGAGACTCTGTGCATCTACCCGATCTATTCCTCTCATGATTTTATACACCTCAATAAGATCACCCCTCATCCTCCTGAGCTCCAAGGAAGAAAGTCCCAGCCGACTCAACCTCTCCCTATAACTCAGACCCTCTAGTCCTGGCAACTCTAAATGAGGCCTCTCCAAAGTCTTATGCAACTGCAACATGACCGCCCAACTTCTATCTCAATACTGATGAAAACCAATGTGCCAAAAGCCTTTTTGATAATATTCATGATGTTAATTTACGTTAAGTATACACGTGGTCCTGAGATCAGCAGAGAGCATACAGCTCGCTGCTGCTTACCAAGTCAAGGTTTGTTCCATTTTCATTCACTCCCTCCTTGAATTATACATGTAACTGTTAAGCCCCTGTCCCAGTGTACAAGGTAATTCACGAGTTCTCCCAGGTTTTCCCTGATTCGAACTCGGAGAATGTCCGTAGCGGGTCCGTAGGAGTTCGTGGATGTCTCGCAACGGCTCGTAATGCTAATGGTAGGCACTCGGGAGATCCGGTAACTCGTGATGGTAAAATACCCGTGATGAAAAAAATTGTACCTTTTTATACCTACCGTTAGCATTACAAGCCACTACGAGACATCCACAAACTCCTAGGACATTCTCCGAGTTCGAATTAGGGGAGAACTCGGGAGAACTCGTGAATGACCTTGTACAGTGGGACAGGAGCTTGAGTTCAGCCAGTGAACCTAACATGTTCAATCCCTAATGAGCAATCCCATTAACCCCATTGCCCTTTATCCTTATTCCCCTGTACCTCTGCACCTCATTCTCCTTCACTCAGGCACATCCATGCCCATCAACTCCTCTTCCATTATCTTTGCCATTAACCTACACTAAGGGGCAACATAGGGGATAAGGCAATTAATCGATGCTTTCTGCGATGCAGGAGAAAAGTGGAGCACCCAGAGGAAACCCATGTGATCATGGAGAAAATGTTCAAATTTAGCACTGACCACACCCAAAGTCAAGATTGAACCTTAACTCCTGGAACTTTATCTCATTTGAACTCTTTCTGTGTATTTTGCTTTGCAGAATTACTGAAGGGGGATTGAGGAACGAGTGATAGATCAGGCATGATTGAATGGTGGAGTAGACTTGATGGGCCAACTGGCCTAATTGTACTCCTAACACTTATAATCTAATGAATTTCTTCTTATACTAAAGAGTCATAAGCCAAGAGTGTTCATATGTCAAATGCACCAGTGACGGTCTAAAACTA
>OY740796.1:2938965-2973965 GCA_963514005.1 Raja brachyura | reverse complement strand
AATGCAAATAGGAGGAACAGCACCTCATATTTCGTTTGGTCAACTTACAACCTAGCAGTATGAATCTTGACTTCTCTAACTTCAAGTAACCCTTGCTTTCCCTCTCTCTCCGTCCCTCCCCCACATAGTTCTACTGCTAGTTTCACTGTCATCCTGATCAATCTTACTGTTTGTTTACCTCATTGTTAACTTGCGCTCAGCCAACAATGAACCATAGTATATTTTCTTGAACATTGTCTACTTTGATCTGTTCTTTTCACACTTTACCCTCTTTCTACCTTTCCATATCTCGTTTCCCTCTCCCCTGAAGAAGGGTCTCGACCCAAAACATCACCCATTCCTTCTCTCCAGAGTTGTTGCCTTGTTCTGTTGAGTTACTCCAGCATTTTGTGTCCATCTTTGGTGTAAACCAGCATCTGTAGTTCCTTCCTACACTTAATGTCAACAATGATTGAAATAAGTATGTGTGGGAAGGAACTACAGATGCTGGTTTAAACCAAGTGTCGACACAAAAAGCAGGAGTAACTCAGCGGGACAGGCAGCATCTCTGGAGAGAAGGAATGGGTGACATTTCGGGCTCGAGACCCTTCTTCAGACTCTTTAAATAAGATCATCTGCATAATGATACCAATGTATGTTCTCAGAATGTTGTCATTCCTGTTGTTGATTTTGCACCTGGTGTCCATACATCTCAGGGACACGGACATGGACAATGATGCCTTGAAGCAGATCAACCTGTCTGAAGTTGTACTTCTACACTGAGCAAGCACAGTTTAGATACTCAACCTCTACTGGTTCCATTGAAGAAGATGATGGTTAATTCATCATAAGCATAATCATAATCATACTTTATTAGGCAAGTATGTTTTGCAACATACGAGGAATTTCATTCGCCATACAGACATACCAATAAAAAGCAACAGAACACACAAAATACATTTGGACATAAACATCCATCACCAAACAATCGCATCTCCGGCAAGGTAAGTGATTGAAAAAAATGTTTCCCCCGACCCCTTCCCCACCCATCCGCATGAAACAAACCAGTGAACATTAACACAAACTTTTTAAACACACTAAAAATAACAAAAAAAAAGAGGAAAAGGACAGACAGACAGTTGGCGAGGCTGCCATAGGAGCTCCATGGACTGCTCTCCTTACATCTGGTCCATCCACATTACTGTATCCTTATTCCCTCTCTCCTAGGTAATTGTTTCTCACAGTGAAAGACACAGTTTACATGGTGAGTGCCTAGAACGTGTTGCCAGGGTTGAGGCAGATACAATATTGGCATTTATGAGACTATTGGATAGGCATCGGGAATGGAAGGATATGGAATATGTACGGGGAGATAAGAGATGGTCTTGGCATCATGTCTGGCACAGACATTGTGGGCTGAAGGGCCTGTTCTTATGCTGTATTATGTTCTATGTTCCATCTTGGTCCCGAATCATTTACATCGTTTTGTTCTCTCTGTGAAGAAGGAACCACAAGTAGAGGATAGTGACAGTAAACCACGAAGGCCCACAATGCTCTACCAAGGCTAGTGACAAGAAATTATTATGAGGTGGCAGCAAAGATTGAACGATGCCCAGGGGGCAGTCCTGTGATAATGGCTTCTTCCTTGGAGCATCGAATGTGTCAACCACATCAGAGTAAAGGTCCTGTCCCACCAGCATGCAACTCTATGCGATGAGCACGACCTAACATGGTCGCTTGAGCCATCCGGCGTCGCGGGGCCGGTCCCACTTCGATCGCCGGAGCCGTGCGGAATTGTGCGGAGTTCGTCCCGACATCGCGCGGCGCTCCGAAAAACTGACTATGGTCAAAAATTCCGCGCGGCAACGGCTTGTCAGCTCGCAGTCGCCTCGACGCATTACACACCGTCTCAATGTCGTGCCTCCATGACCCTCTCTGTAGGTGCCTACGTGACACTCTATGTGTGTGGCTCCGTGGGCCTCTCTGTGTGTGCCTCTGTGCCCCTCTCTGTGTGCCCCTCTCTGTCCTGGCGAACTTACCTTTAAGACTTTGCTCCAAGTTCGCCTCACTTTGTGCCGCGTTGTGCCACTCACCCGACCTCCGCGCGGCCCTCGCTGCCGGTTTGGTCGCGCTTGCCGCATGCAGGCGCATGCTGGTGGGAACGGCCCTGTACAGGGATCACCCGACCTCCGCGCGGCCCCCTCTTCTAGTTTGATCGCGCTCATCGCATGGAGTCGGATGCTGGTGGGACAGGCCCTTAAGGAATCTTACACCTTCGGACCACAAACTCCTGTTTATTCTGTGTGAATTGACCCACCAATCCAGGTGAACCAAACAATCACGGGTAAGCTATGAGCTCCAAAACCATGCAAAATGCTCCTCTAGAGCATCTCCCTGGCTCTGACTCTGTTCAACTGCTTTATGTTGCATCGCGTCAAAGTGCTCAGAAGAGTAAAAAATTGCATTTGTCGAAGGGAGCGTGTGTGAGTATGTTGCACTGAGATACAGAGATATATGGTGGCGCAGCGGTAGAGTTGCTGCCTTACAGTGCCAGGGACCTGGATTCGATCCTGTGTGCTGTCTGTATGGAGTTGTACGGACGTATGGTTTGTAGGGTAATTGGTTTGGTATAAATGTAAAATTGCCCCAGGTGTGTGTTGGATAGTGTTAATGTGCGGGGATCACTGGTCGGCACAAAGTCAGTGGGCCAAAGGGCATGTACCTCTAAACTAAGCTAAACTAAGTATTATGTTTATATTTGGATAGAATCACAGAGTTCTTCAGAGCTACTTTCAGTTTGATAATGACGGAACAGTGGAGGTTGAGAAAAGCTACCTTTGTCGTTTCCAGAATTGCTTTGAGCTTTATGGTATTGCAGGGGGTGAGCGCTAATATTGGAGGACTGCCAGAAAACTTTCCGATGTTGTCGCATTTTGCAGTTAATTTCCTTTTACCCCGTACCTTCCCTCCCTATTAGGGATTGTCTGGGGTGGTTTCATTCAATGTGCCTCCTCCCTCCTTTAAGTCTAACTAACGTCTTGTTGCTGCACATTGTTGGGACCTACAGCCACTGCTGTGCCTCTTCATCCGCCCAGCTATTTGAACCACATGTTTTGCATGCCATTGACTTGCTTGAAAACACATCTGCCATCTTACATTGTTGCATGCTTCCCATTTTATGCTTGAATCTGGGAACTGTGCAGGTTCATGCGAGATTCCATCTGAGCTTTCACCAGGTGCGTTTGGAGAGCCATGTTGAGCACAGTCTATGTAGACACTGGTCCACCAAGAAGAGCAGGTAGAGTGTGACTCCTTAGATATATCTAAACACACAGAGATATGAAGCGTGGTTGTCGGGGATGCAAGGAAGCGTCTGTCTTCATTACGAGCTGTGTTCTTTTCCTTCTTGAGGCCATCACTCAGGATTGAAGAAGACTTGGGTAAACTACAAGCAAAGCTACACTTGTCACCTTACCTCCCCCCATGAACATTGACCTCCAATTTCAGGTAGCCCTCACTGTCTCCTCCCCTTCTCAGCTCTCCCACAGCCCTCTGGCTCCTCCTAAGGGGGGAGGGTGCGGGGGGAGGGGGTGAATAATCGGTGGGGGGGGAGGGAGAGGGCAGAACGTGAATAATCTGGGGGGAGGACGGAGCTGGGGGTGTGGCACAGGAGCTTGAGAACCTATTGTGATTGGTACTCTGAGAGTGGCATTGTGACATCATCACTGGAAGATCCTGGAAAAATGCTGTGTGTAGGAATCGATTTTTGGCTTTTTTTTTTAAATCGTGAATAACTGGTGAAATATAGGATGAAATCTTAAATGAACCCGATTAAGATGTGGAGGGGAAAAATGTGAGTCAAAATATGTAAAAATGTAAGCGCTTGTGCATAGCGTTTTGAGGATGATACAAAAACACCAAACCTACAACTCACGTACAACACACAAAATGAGACTTTTATAGGTATAGAGAATTTCCAACGTATGGATTTGAGTTTCTCAATATCATTCCAAATATCATTATAATTCTTCACTTTGAGAGGCAAGGGCCAATGCTCCCAGGGATTTCCAACTGTTTTCAAGGAGACTTTGAGAACATCCTTGAATCTTTTGCTGATGTTCACCTGGTCATACCTTGCCAGGTAAGAGACTTTTTGGCAATCTGGTGTAGGGTATGCAATTGACATGGACTGCACCTTGGAAGCAGGGCATAAATAGACCTTCAGTGTTGGGGTTATCGCCTGTGAAATGCCATTGATACATGGTCACTTATCCCTGCAGAGGATTGAGAGGCTTTGGGAAGGCAAGCTTGGTGGTATCTTGCCAGTTCTTTGAGTGACCACCCACCTGCTGTGTATAGTTTACATTTCGGAAAACCATAGGAAAGCAGGAATCACTGGTACCAGTGTTATGAAAAGCCGATAAGCAAAAACTAAAGCAGGAGGATCCGGTACAGAGAGTTGTGGAATGCTGGTTGGCACTCACTGATTATATCCTGCTTTGAGTCAGTGGACTGATCCATATTCAGGGATTCCGCAGCTAACCTGAATGAGTACGCCACTGCCGTGACTGACTTCATCGGCAAGTGCGTGGAAGACTGCGTGCCAACAAAGACAATCCGAATGCTCACCTACGCAAAACCATGCATGAACAGCAAGGTACATTCACAGGTTAGTCAGAGAGTCATAGAGTGATACAGTGTGGAAACAACCCCTTCGGCCCAACTTGCCCACACCGGACAACATGTCCCAGCTACAAGGTAGACAAAAGTGCTGGAGAAACTCAGCGGCAGCAGTATCTATGTCCCAACATGTCCCAGCTACACTAGTCACACCTGCCTGCGCTTGGTCCATATCCCTCCAAACCTGTCCTATCAATGTACCCATCTAACTGCTTCTTAAATGTTGGGATAGTCCCAGCCTCAACTACCTCATCTGGCAGCTTGTTCCATACACCCACCACTCTCTGTGTGAAAAAGTTATCCCTCAGATTCATATTAAATCTTTTCCCCTTCACCTTGAACCTATGTCCTCTGATCCTCAATTCCCCTACTCTGGACAAGAGACTCTGTGCATCTACCCGGTCTATTCCTCTCGTGATTTTGTACACCTCTATAAGATCATCCCTCATCCTCCTGTGCTCCAAGTAATAGAGTCCCAGCCTTCTCAACCTCTCGCTATAGCTCACACCCTCTAGTCCTGGCAACATTCTCATAAATCTTCTCTGGACCATTTCAAGCTTGACAATTTCTTTCCTATAACATGGTGCCCAGAACTGAGCACAATATCCTAAATGCGGTCTCACCAACGTCTAATATAACTGCAACATGACATCCCAACTTCTATATTCTGACTGATGAAGCCCAACATGTCAAAGCCCTTTTGACCAGACGGAGTTCCTGGCTGTGTCCTTAGTAGCTGCGCGGACCAGCTAGTGGGAGTATTCATGGTCATCTGTAATCTCTCCCTACTCCGTTCTGATGTACCCACCTTAGTTTGGGAACAGCTCCATCCAAGTCAGCAAAGTCTGATCAAGGATAGTTCAAGGGTCACCAATAAGAGAGATGTTAGTTCAGAACTGCTCTCTAGTTGTGGTAGGTTGATTCAGTTGCCTGGTAACAGCTATGAAGGAACTGTTCCAGAATCTGGTGGTGTGCATTTTCACACCTATGTCTTTTGCCTGATGGGAGAGGGGAGAAGAGGGAGTGGCCAGGGTGCGACTCGTCCTTGATTATGCTGCTGGCCTTGCCGAGGCAACGTGAGGTATAAATGGAGTCAATAGAAGGGAGGTTGGTTTGTGCAATTTGCTGCAATTTCTTGCAGTCTTGGATGGAGCTGTTCCCAAACAAATCTGTGCCTGATAAAATACTTTCTATAGTGCATCTGTAGAAGTTGGTGAGAGTTGCCGGGGACATGCCAAATTTCCTAAGTCTTCTAAGGAAGTAGATGTGTTGGTGAGCTTTCTTGGCATTTACTTCAATATGGGTGGGCCAGGAGAAGTTGTTGGTGATATTAACTCCTCGGAATTTTCAACCTTCTCTGCATCAGCACCATCAGTGTAAACTGGGGTATGTGGACCGCTTCACTTCCTGAAGTTGGTCACTATCTCATTTGTCTTGCTGATATTGAGAGACAGGTTGTTGTCTTGACACCAGGACACGAGCTTCTCGATCGCCTTCCTGTACTCCGTCTCATCATTAATTCATCGCCAGCCCACAATGATGGTGTAATTGGCTAATTTGTTACTCCAGCATTTTGTGTCTATCTTCGGTGAAAACCAGCAACTGCAGTTCCTTCCTACACATTTAGCAATTTGGACGTTGACTCCAAGACTGAGTGGCGCAGAGCCTGGAAAGATGCCAACACCAACAACGGAGAGGTCATCACAGGCCCCACAGTGAAACCACCGGGTTTTGACCTCCATCGCAAGCAATGGCTGACCCTGAACAGAATCCGCACCCTCCATGCAAGAACAGCCCATCACCTGCATGTTGGGGATGACAGACAGCCCTGCTTGTGACTGCGGACATCCAGACCAGACCATCCCACACATCGCGAATGATTGCCCACTGAGGCTTTTCCATGGGAGCATCAAAGCCACCCACCCAGTAACTGATGCTGTCCTGGCCTGAATGTCTACCCTTGGCCTACAACTTTAGGCTGTGCACGCCATAACCGAGAAGAAGAGAAGCAATTTTCTATATTTGTATCCTCCAGACACGAGTGCAGTGGTCTTCTACCAGTCCCCCAGAATTAAGTTTCAGAAGTCACAAATAAGTTGGATACTTGTCAGGAGTTTGGTGAAAGCCTTCCGTACGTGTGTATTTGTATATGTCATTCAGCTGCAGCATGCATTCAGTATATGCTCCAGTCTTTTTCTCTGTACACAATTTGGTCATTTTGGTTTTCAAAACTACACAGCATTAATAATCTTACCATTCTGTACCATATGTTTTTCAATGGTCTGAATCTTCAGTTTTGCTACAAAAATCCCAGTTAACGTTAAAGCATCATTGCAGCAGCTTGTGGACACAGAGATGAGTTAAATCACTTGGCTGTTATTCTATCCATAGGAAGGAACTGCAGATGTTGGTTTAAACCGAAGATAGACACATAAAGCAGGAGTACCTCAGCAGGACAGTCAACATATCTGGAGAAAATGAATAGGTGACGTTTTGGGTCTGAAGAAGGGTCGCGACCTATTCCTTTTTGCCAGAGAAGTTGCCTGACCCGCTGAGTTGCTCCAGCTTTGTGTGTCTAACTTCGGCTGTCATTCTTGATGTCTGATTTAATTAGTCAGAGGCTGGAATTCAAATTCAACCATACCGCCATTCACTGTGATCTTGGCTGATCATCCACAATCAGTACCCCGTTCCTGCCTTCTCCCCATATCCCCTGACTCCGCTATCTTCAAGATCTAGCTCTCTCTTGAAAGCTGAACCATTAAGGTTGATGGTCATAGGCACCTTGACTATCAGTGATATATAGAACATAGTAACAGTACAGCACAGGAACAGGCCCTTCGGCCCACAATCATTGTGCCAAATATAATGCCAGGTTAGACTCATTTAATCCACCTGTGCATGATCCATATCCCTCTATACCCTGCACTTACATGAGCCAATCTAAAGACCTCTCAAAGGCCAGTATTGTATCTGCCTCCACCACCACCACCCCTGGCAATGCGTCCCAACACCCCCTCCCCCCCTCAACTTATAGCTATGCCATCTAGTGGTTGGCATTCCCACCCTGGGGAAAAGGTTCTGACTGTCTACCCTATCTATGCCTTTCCTTATTTGTTGTATTCTTGATCCAACCTCCGACATTGCAGAAACACCAATCCAAGTCCATCCAACCTCTCCCTGTAGCTGAAACCCTCTAATCCAGGCAGCATTCTGGTGAACCTCTGCGCTCTTTCTTAAGCCTCCACATCTTTCCCATGATGGGGCAACTAGAAGTGCAAGGAATGTTCCAAATGTGGACCAACAAAAGTCCTACAGAGCTGCATCTTATGGCTCACCATAACAGCATCATTCTGTATAGAGCAGACAGTGGTGGAAGCGTCTTTACAGTACATGCTGCTGCAAGGAAGAATTTCAAGTTCTGTTTCGGGACATCTATACTATTACTAAAAGTCTGATCTTGACCACTTACTGTCTACGCTGTAAATACATTTTAGAAAAAACTCTACCCTATATCGCTATGATTTTTTCGCAACCTTACTCACCGTCCTCCTCTCCTCCAACCGCCCAATTTTGTCCAATCGGTAAAATAATTAAAACATTATGAATGTTTAAAAAATTGTGAGATCAGCTGATTGGTCTTCTCGCCTGTCTGTCACCATGATGAAAGTAACGCCCCTTCCGGGGGGCCAGGTGCATAAAGTCCCGGAGGCCAGACATGAGTCAGTCACACCGGAAGACTGTGAGTGAGAGTTGAGTCCAAAAATGTGAATCTATGCCATGAGTGAACTGAACTGTGTGTCTGCACTGTGCTTGACATGAAATTAATTGTTAGCCTGCACTCGGCTTGAAGTGAAATGAATTGTTAGCCTGCACTCTGCTTGAAATAAATGAAGTGTTAGCAGGCACTCTGCTTGAAATGAAATTAATTGTTAGCCTGCACTTTGCTTGAAATGAAATGAATTGTTAACCTTCACACTGCTTGAAATAAAATGAATTGTTAGCCTGCACTGTGCTTTAAATGAAATGAATTGTTAGCCTGCACTATGCTTGAAATGAAATGAATTGTTAACCTTCACACTGCTTGAAATAAAATGAATTGTTAGCCTGCACTGTGCTTTAAATGAAATGAATTGTTAGCCTGCACTGTGCTTGAAATAAAATGAATTGTTGGCCTGCACTGTGCTTGAAATGAAATGAATTTGTTGGCTTGCACTGTGCTTGAAATGATTCTGTTGGCCTGCATTGTGTTTGAAATGAATCTGTTGGCCTGCACTGTGCTTGAAATGAATCTGTTGGCCTGCACTATGCTTGAAATGAATTTGTTGGCCTGCACTGTCGTTGAAATGAATCTGTTGGCCTGCACTGTGATTGAAATGAATTTGTTGGCCTGCACTGTGCTTGAAATTAATTTGTTGGCCTGCACTGTGCATGAAATGAATTTGTTGGCCTGCACTGTGCTTGGTTCAAAAGGTCCCGCTAACTCCGGAAATCCTGCTAACTCCAGAAGTCCAGCACACTCCAGAGGTCCCAATCAGTGGAGAGGTCGCGCTCATTCCAGAAGTCCTGCCCAGTGGAGAGGCCACGCTCAGCTGTGTGAGTAGATTCAACAGAGTTTTACTGTCATATGTGTGTGTGTGTGTGTGTGTGTGTGTGTGTGTGTGTGTGTGTGTGTGTGTGTGTGTGTGTGTGTGTGTGTGTGTGTGTGTGTGTGTGTGTGTGTGTGTGTGTGTGTGTGTGTGTGTGTGTGTGTGAGAGATAGAGGGTGTCTGTGTGGCTGTGGGTATGTGTGTGTGTGATGGATTGTGCGTGTGTGAGTTGGACGGTGTGTGTGTGTGTGTGGGCATGAGTGTGTGTGTGATGGAGGGTGTGTGTGGGTGTGGGTGTGTATGTGTGAGCCCACCACCCATGAGTGAGCTGCCAGCCCACCAGCCGTGAGTCAGCTGCCAGACCACCAGCCGTGAGTGAACTGCCACCCCACCAGCCATGAATGAGTCAACTGCCAGCCCACCAGCTGAGAGTCAATCAACTGCCAGCCCACCAGCCGTGAGCGAGTGAGTGAACTGCCAGCCCACTTTGGCCTACCTGA
This sequence comes from Raja brachyura, assembly GCA_963514005.1. Next base: position 2,964,217 of record OY740796.1, on the reverse strand, counting down.
AACCACTCGTTTTGGCCCACAAGGCCTCTATTAACCCAGAAACCAGTCCATTTTACCCAAAATGCCTGTGTTAGGCCAGGAGGTGCATTTTGGCCCAAAAGGCCCGTGCCAGGCCAGGAAAAATCTAGAAAAAGTGCCTTTCACTTAGATTCCACTCAGATTTTTTAAAAGTCCCTTTGGCCCATCAGGCCTGTACTAGCCCAGGAAGTGTCCCTTCGGCCCATCAGTAAGTATTCCCCCTGTAAGTATTAAACCTCACCCCAGTATTTTTCTCCCTCCCTTCATTGGCTCCCTGTGAGATCCAGGCCATGATAGACTTTCCTCCTTCATTGCTGTGATCTGTCGAAAAAGAAGAAACATATCTAAAATTGACTCTACACCCTCTCCCTTCACTCTCACAGAGTCTCTCACCTGTTTTGGGCAGAATTTCTGGTATTTTCTGAGCTGCCAGCCCACCAGGCCTGAGTGACTGAGCTGCCAGCCCACCAGGCCTGATTGACTGAGCTGCCAGCCCACCAGCCCTGGGTGACTGAGCTGCCAGCTCACCAGCCCTGGGTGACTGAGCTACCAGCCCTCCAGGCCTGAGTGACTGAGCTGCCAGCCCACCAGGCCTGAGTGACTGAGCTGCCAACCCACCAGACCTGAGTGACTGAGCTGCCAGCCCACCAGGCCTGAGTGACTGAGCTGCCAGCCCACCAGGCCTGAGTGACTGAGCTGCCAGCCCACCAGGCCTGAGTGACTGAGCTGCCAGCCCACCAGGCCTGAGTGATTGAGTTGCCAGCCCACCAGGCCTGCGTGACTGAGCTGCCAGCCCAAGAATCCATTTGGCCCACAATGTCCATACTAGTCCTCTATAAACCAGTCCCTTCAGCCCACAACACACATACTAGCGCTCCAGAATTCCCCCCCCCCCCCCACTGGCCACCAATATTGGAAGTGGTGGAGAGGTGGAATATTGCCCTCCCGCGTGAATATGGAACCCAATCAGTCCCACTTAGTCTAGTATGACAATAAAACACTCTTATAGTCAATAGGCAATAGGTGCAGGAGTAGGCCATTCGACCCCTTGAGCCAGCACCGCCATTCAATGTGATCATGGCTGATCATCCACAATCAGTACCTCGGTCCTGCCTTCTCCCCATATCCCTTGACTCAGCTCTCTTTAAGAGCTCTATCCAACTCTCTCCTGAAAGCATCCAGAGAATTGCCTCCACTGCCTTATGAGGCGGTGAATTCCACAGATGCACAACCCTCTGTGTGAAAAAGTTTTTCCTCATCTCCGTTCTACATGGCTTACCCCTTATTCTTAAACTGTGGCCCCTTGTTCTGGACTCCCCCAAGATCGGGAACATGTTTCCTGCCTCTAGCATGTCCAAACCCTTAATAATCTTATATGTTTCAATAAGATCCCCCCTCATCCTTCCAAATTCCAGAGTATACAAGCCCAGCCGCTCCATTCTATCAACATATGACAGTCCTGCCATCCCGGGAATTAACCTTGTAAACCTACGCTGCACTCCCTCAATAGCAAGAATGTCCTTGACTCTCTTGACTCTTGGTATGCACTAATTGCTTCCCTACTAAGTGTTTTTTTAGTGGACAATGCCAACCAGCTGCGTTGGCAGATGTTCCCCTTCAATTCCAAATTGTACCTCTTTGTCCTGGTGCATTAAAGGGGGGAGGCATTGGGTGCAGATCTCTGGAGCGACCATAAAGATGGGTGCAACTTTTGTGGAAATAGTTCCATATGCGCAAGAACCAGGCTGGCCTTACAAGACTTATTTGAAACGAGTAGGGTTTATGCACGACACAGCTTGCAGGTTGCGATCGCCCGTGGTATCTATGAGAAGATTTACATCGCTAATGAAGATGTTGCCAAATCGTGTGTTGCTGGAAGGGAAACGGAACAAAGTTTTCAAGTGTGGATCTGAGTAGACAGAAAGAGAACCTATTGAGGAATTTATCATGGACATGTGCACAATGGAAAAGCAAATCAAGAATTTGCAGAAGACAGGTACTGAGGAATGTGTAGGAAAGAGGAACAGCAACTCATAATTCCCTTGGGTAGTTTACACCCCAGCGGTATGAACATTGACTTCTCTAACTTCAGATAGCCATTACTTTCTCCCTCCACCACCTTCCTAGTTCTCCCACTAGTCTTAATGTCTCCGCCTACATCCTATCTTTGTCCTATCCCCTTCCCAGACATCAGTCTGGGGAAGGGTCTTGACCTGAAACGTCACCCATTCCTTCTCTCCAGAGATGCTGCCTCACCCACTGAGTTACTCCAGCATTTTGTGTCTACCTTCCATTTCAACCAGCATCTGCACATGACCTTACACCAAAGAACTGCAGATGCTGGTTTAAACCGGATAGACACAAAATGCTGGAGTAACTCAGTGTGACAGGCAGCATCTCTGGAGAGAAGGAATGGGCGACGTTTTGGGTCGAGACCCTTCTTCAATGCCTCCCCGGGACCTGCGCCCTTCACCGCCTCCCTGATGCCACTGGTGCCACCGATCCTCGCTGCCTCCCCGGCCATCCGCTGACCGGGACTACCGACGCTTCGTCCACTCGGTGGACTCCACTCCCCGCGGACATCCACCATCGACTCTGCCGACCCTCGCCACTCCAATGCCCACCCACCAGCGGGCCGGAACCGGCACCTTAGCGCTGGGCCCACAGTCTCCACGATGCAGACTCACACACCACGGGGCCTGACTGTGCCGGCTCCTACAGTTTCCCCCCCACCGTCCTAGGGGGAACCGCAATGGGAAGTTCTACTGGGTCTTCCCCTTCCCCTTCTAACCAGGTGGCCCCATCTACTCCCCACTCATACAATAGTCCTCATGACCCCCTCCTCTCTGAATACCCACCGTCCCCCCACCAGACATCACCTCGGCCTCCATCCACTCACCTGCCGTCCTCCAACCCAACCCCCACCCTTGCCATGTGTTCCCCCTCTCTGATACAGAACGGTCTGGAGAAGTCCTCAGCAGACTTCTCACCTTTGTTCCCCTCTGCCCCCACCTCAACCAAACTGAGGGGTGTCCTCTTCAAATATCAGGATTACAAACACTAAAGTTTACATTAGCAATTCACATCGCCGTGTAGTGTTAGAGTGAGGTGAATTGTCGAGGGATTCATTGCTGTTTGTGTCTTCATTGGAAGGATTTTTTTGCACATTGCTTCATATACCTCTGCTTCACCTCTTTTCCCAAGGAACCAACAAGTTAATACCTGTGATGAGCATGCTGGTGGCAAAACGCTCAGTTTTTAAAATTAATATCAGTTCTATGCTTTGTCTTGCCCGGCCGTCAGAGTTGCAGGCAAACATATTGATTTATGTTGACAGCATGCATTCCCACCACAAAGTTGCCCTCCCCCCTCCCCCCCCCCCATCCATTCCACTACCCATGGAAGGGAAAAAGTGAATGTTAAACCAAACAAAAAAGCAGTGTGTACATTGTAGATATTTTTCCATCTTCGATTTGATGGAGATTCTGGCATTGTTTATTGCTTACTGTTAATATTCAAGGCGAGATGTGAATTCTTACGCATGTTGTCACAAAGCTTGCTGGCATGCAGTAGGTGTTTCATTCAGAATAACCACAGGTAATATTGGAACGAAGGAATTTAGAGTTGAATCAGACACTGTACATGATATTCTTTCAGGAGCAGCAAAAGAGATTGCCTGAGGGAACGAACATGAACACTCCTGATCACTTGTTACTTTGCATTTTAAATTACACAAAGTCTGACATTCCAAAGCAAATTCAACCAGATTAATGTGCTCAGTGAATGATTAAGTCCAAATTCTTACAGACAATTACACATATGTGTGAAGTTTACTGCCTTTTACAGTCAACTGAATAAACATAAGAGTGGTTTAGTTTAAAGATACCGCGTGGAAACAGGCCCTTCGGCCCACCGAGTCCGCACCGACCAGTGAGCCCCGCATATTAAACATATCTGACACAAACTAGTGAAAATTCACACATACACCAAACCAATGAACCTACATACCTGTACGTCTTTGGTGTGTGGGATGAAACCGGAGATCTTGGAGAAAACCCACACAGTCACGGGGAGAATGTGCGATAAGATAAGATATGATAGGATATGATAAAAACTTTATTCATCCCCGGAGGGAAATTGGTCTGCCAACAGTCACAACACACAAGGGACACAAAAAATTTGCGAGAACACTGATGCAATTATTAAGAAAACACATCAGCGCCTCTACTTCCTGAGAATATTGCGGAGAGTCGGTTTGTCAAGGAGGATTCTCTCGAACTTCTACAGGTGTACAGTAGAGAGCATGCTGACCGGTTGCATCGTGGCTTGGTTCGGCAACTTGAGATCCTTTACCTAAATAATGTTAGTTTGATTAGGGATGTCAGGGGTCATGGGGAGAAGGCAGGAGAGTGGGGTTCGGAGGGAGAGATAGATCAGCCATGATTGAATGGTGGAGTAGACTTGATGGGCCGAATGGCCTAATTCTGCTCCTATCACTTATGACTTTATGACCTTTTAAGTTGTGTGATATTGCATTGCTACCAGGTAATATTGTGGACATCAAAATGTTACTGTGTTCATTTACATGGAGGATAGTGAGTCAACTGACAGGTAGATATTCACAATGGACTAAAGCTTGCTGATTTGAAGCTAGAAAATGAGTGTGAGTAATTCATCCTAAGTCACTCATACAAACCGCAGGCAGGTGTATCAACCACCGGTTGTATACACCACTTATATTCAGTTCCTACGGAGTCACTGAATATGTGTGGAGTAAGCACAAGCAGTGAGAAATACTCTCACACACCTTCAGTGCTAACAATCAGACAAAATTACCCTCTTACATTGCTTTCAGAAGCACTCTGAGATAGAAATGCCATCCGTTTTCCTTGAACTGGGTCCACAACCCCCCCACCAACCACCCTTATATTGATGGCTAACATGCTTTATTTCAATACAGTCTATGAATATCTTGGCCAAAAGCTTGCCAAAGAAAGAAATATTTCTAAAAACATTGTGAAATATCAGGAGTAGGCCATACGGCCCTTCGAGCCTGCACTGCCATTCAATGTAATCATGGCTGATCATCCAACTCAGTATCCTGTACCTGCCTTCTCTCCATACCCCCTGATCCCTTTAGCCACAAGTGCCACATCTAACACCCTCTTAAATATAGCCAATGAACTGGCCTCAACTACCTTCTGTGGCAGAGAATTCCAGAGACTCACCACTCTCTGTGTAAAGAATGTTTTCCTCATCTTGGTCCTAAAGGAATTCCCCCTTATCCTTAGAATGTGACCCCTTGTTCTGGACTCCCCCAACATCGGGAACAATCTTCCTGCATCTAGCTTGTCCAACACCTTAAGAATTTTGTAAGTTTCTATAAGATCCCCCCTCAATCTTCTAAATTCCAACGGGTACAAGCCGAGTCTATCCAGTCTTTCCTCATATGAAAGTCCTGACATCCCAGGAATCAGTCTGGTGAATCTTCTCTGTACCCTCTCTATGGCAAGAATGTCTTTCCTCAGATTTGGAGACCAAAACTGTACGCAATACTCCAAGTGTGGCCTCACCAAAACCCTGTACAACTGCAGTAGAACCTCCCTGCTCATATACTCAAATCCTTTTGCTATGAATGCTAACATACCATTTGCTTTCTTCACTGCCTGCTGCACCTGCATGCCTACTTTCAATGACTGGTGTACCATGACACCCAGGTCTCGTTGCATCTCCCATTTTCCTAATCTGCCACCATTCAGATAATAGTCTACCCTCATGTTTTTGCCACCAAAGTGGATAACCTCACATTTATCCACATTATACTGCATCTGCCATGCATCTGCCCATACACTCAGCCTATCCAAATCACCCTGCAGCCTCCAAGCATCCTCCTCACACCTAACTATACCCCCCAGCTTGGTGTCATCTGCAAATTTGGAGATGTTGCATTGAATTCCCTCGTTCAAATCATTAATATATATTGTAAATAGCTGGTGTCCCAGCAGTGAGCCTTGCGGTACCTCACTAGTCACTGCCTGCCATTCTGAAAAGGACCCGTTTACTCCTACCCTTTGCCTCCTGTCTGCTAGCCAGTTCTCTATCCACATCAATACTGAACTCCCAATACCATGTGCTTTAAGTTTGTATGCTAATCTCTTATGCGGGACCTTGTCGAAAGCCTTCTGAAAGTCTAGATATAACACATCCACTGGTTCTCCCTTATCTACTTTACTAGTTACATCCTCGAAAAATTCTATCAGATTTGTCAGACATGATTTACCTTTCGTAAATCCATGCTGACTTTGTCCAATGATTTCACCACTTGCCAAATATTTAATAACTGACTCTAGCAGTTTCCCCACTACCGATGTTAGACTAACTCGTCTGTAATTCCCCGCTTTCTCTCTCCCTCCTTTTTTAAAAAGTGGGGTTACATTAGCTACCCTCCAATCCTCAGGAACTACTCCAGAATCTAAGGAATTTTGAAAAATTATCACTAATACATCCACTATTTCTGTGGCTACCTCCTTGAGTACTCTGAGATGCAGACTATTTGGCCCTGGGGATTTATCGGCCTTCAATCCGTTCAATTTACCCAACACCACCTCCCGGCTAACCTGGATTTCACTCAGTTCCTCCATCTTATTTGACCCCCGTTCCACTGCTATTTCCGACAGATTATTTATGTCTTCCTTAGTGAAGACAGAACCAAAGTAGTTGTTCAATTGGTCTGCCATGTCCTTGTTCCCCATGATCAATTCACCTGTTTCTGACTGCAAGGGACCAACATTTGTTTTAACTAGTCTCTTTCTCTTCACATATCTATAAAAACTTTTGCAGTCAGTTTTTATGTTCCCTGCCAGTTTCCTTTCATAATCTATTTTACCTTTCCTAATTAAGCCCTTTGTCCTCCTCTGCTGGATTCTGAATTTCTCCCAGTCCTCCGGTAGGCTGCTTTTTCTGGCCAACTTGTATGCCTCATCTTTTGTTTTTATACTATCCCTGATTTCCCTTGTTATCCATGGATGCACCACCTTCCCTGATTTATTCTTTTGCCAAACTGGTATGAACAATTTTTGTACTTCATCCATGCAGCCTTTAAATACCTTCCATTGCACATCCACTGTCAACCCTTTAAGAATCACCTGCCAGTCTATCTTGGCCAATTCACATCTCATACCTTCAAAGTTACCTTTGTTCAAGTTCAGAACCCTTGTTTCTGACTTAATTTTGTCACTCTCCATCCTAATGAAGAACTCAACCATATTATGGTCACTCTTGCCCAAGGGGCCACGCACAACAAGACTGCTAACTAACCCTTCCTCATTACTCAATACCCAGTCTAGAATAGCCTGCTCTCTCGTTGGTTCCTCCACATGTTGGTTGAGAAAACTATCCCGCATACATTCCAAGAAATCCTCTTCCTCAGCACCCCTGCCAATTTGATTCACCCAATCTACATGCAGATTGAAGTCACCCATTATAACCGTGTTACCCTTGTTGCACGCATTTCAAATTTCCTGTTTGAAGCCATCCCCAACTTCAATACTACTGTTAGGTGGCCTGTACACAACTCCCACTAGTCTTTTTGGCCCTTTAGAGTTTCGCAGTTCTACCCATATCGATTCCACATCCTCCACGCTAATGTCCTTCCTTTCTATTGCATTAATCTCCTCTCTCACCAGCAACGCTACCCCACCTCCTTTTCCTTTTCGTCTATCCCTCCTGAATATTGAATATCCCTGGATGTTCAGCTCCCAACCTTGGTCACCCTGGAGCCATGTCTCCGTGATCCCAACTATAGCTTAGTCATTAATCGCTATCTGCACCTTCAACTCATCCACCTTATTACGAATGTTCCTCGCATTGAGACACAAAGCCTTCAGGTTTGTTTTTACAACACTCTTACTCCTTATACAATTATGTTGACAAGTGGCTCCTTTCACATCGATCCCTATTACACTTGGCCATACTCTCCTATCCCTTTGTGAGCTTTCTTTCCCGTTAATTCTGGGGTCATTAACCATCCCTTTACTCTCTTTCCCTTTAACTCCATCCTCGACTATCCCATTTGACACCCCACCCCCCTTATTCAGTTTAAAACCATCTGTGTAGCAGTGGCAAACCTGCCGGCCAGAATGCTGGTCCCCCACCTGTTAAGATACAATCCGTCCCTTTTGTACAGTTCCCCCTTACTCCAAAACAGATCCCAGTGATCTAAGAATCTAAATCCCTGCCCCCTGCACCAGTTCCTCAGCCACACATTCAGGTCCTGTATCTCCCTGTTCCTGCTCTCGCCAGCACGAGGAACTGGAAGCAAACCGGAGATAACAACCCTGGAAGTCCTGCTTTTCAGCATTTTTCCGAGCTCTCTGAAGTCCTGCTGCAGAATATTCATCCCCTTCATTCCAACATCATTTGTGCCAACATGCACGACCACTTCTGGCTGTTCACCTTCGCCCTTGATGATTGTCTGCACTCTGTCCGTGACATCCTGGATCTTGGCACCAGGAAGGCAGCACACCATCCTTGAATCCCGTCTGTTGCCGCAGAAACCCCTGTCCGTACTTCTCACAATGGAGTCTCCAACTACAATGGCGTTGCCCGACTTTAGCTTCTTTGGTTTTGGCTCAACACCCCTTTTTGTTTTGCAAGCCAGTCCGCCGCTCAGTGAGATACCGTCTTCTGTCCCGGCAGCTTCCACGTGGGTGAACCTGTTCACAAGAGGTACAACACCCGGTGACCTCTGCATTCCATGTTTTCCTCCCTTTCTTACCGTCACCCACCTTCTCTCTTCTAGTGCCTTGGGTGTAACAATCTCACTGAAGGACTTGTCGAGGAACGACTCAGTTTCTCGGATGAACCTGAGGTCATCCACTTGTTTCTCCAGTTCCCCGACACGGTCCTTCAGGAGCTGTACCTGGATGCACTTCTCACATTTGTAGCAGCCAGAGGCAACAGCACATCGTCAGATGCACTAATATGTTGAATAAATGAACAATAACAATCTTTCTGCAGCAGCATCACTGACACATAGAAACATAGAAGCATAGAAACATAGAAAATAGGTGCAGGAGGAGGCCATTCGGCCCTTAGACTCGGGTAAACACACAAAAATACTAATTCAAAGATTATACATAAATTACAAATAAATTCTTCAAGACGGTAAAAAGAAAAAAAACTAAAATCCAAGAAATTAGTTAATTTAGAAAATACACAGTTAGAAAATGTATTAAGTTGCTATTATAAAAGTGACCACTTAAATTTATCTTGAGATGTAAGCAGTATCAATTATAAATCTTTTATAAATTATAAAAAGATAAGATCTAAAAAGTAAATGTCCAATTACACACTTTTGAGAGGATTCATGCAGCTTTTCAGTAACACATGTAGAAAGAAAGTTTGCTGCAGCAGAGGCTTCAGGCTCAGTGTTGGGGTTTGTATTGTGAATGGTAATACGTGACAATGGTTTGTTCACAGGATTCTTAGCCTTTTTAAACTCCAGCAAGAACAGCCATTGATTTGGATGTTTGCCATTACAAATTGAAAGAAACGCGACTATTTTGTCATTGTCACCTTACAAATGGCTTGACTTGGGATGCAGTGTCCTTTCACACACAAATACTGACGAGGGATCATCAGCTATCATTGTGACAAACCCTGACGAACTCTGTCACTTTGACCTAATCTGGTTTTCTGCACGACTGTGTTGAAAGTCACTTTCAGTTTTATCACATTTTAATGCAAACTAGGCCGGAAGGGTTCGTTGTTTGGCTTAAAGAAGCTTTGACAGTCCGTGTGAATGACTGCGCCCGTAACCGCGGAGAAGAATGTGATGGGAATCTTTATCAATGGTGTGTGCACGACAATTTGAAAATTATTGCTTCATTCAGGAGCGATTCTCTAGCTCCGGCCACCACAGAACATAGACTCCTCTGACCATGAAAACACTGCTCTGAATAATTCACCAGACCCAAAGAATCTCTGTTTAATTCTTTTGTCTGTGCTTTTAACCTTATTTTCTATGATGTGGTCTCAATCAGAGGGCAAAAAGTTTTGAAGTGAACAGAATACATTGATGGAAATTTGTTGAAAAAAATAATTCTGAATCCTAAAAACAACATTAAACATGGGGGGATGGGGGATCCCCTCTTCTACTATAGATGAGGCTCTCACCAGGATCTTCTCTATATCCCGCAGCTCCGCTCTTACTCCCCATCCCCCCACTCGTAACAAGGACAGAGTCCACCTTGTCCTCACCTTCCACCCCATCAGCCATCGCATACAACATATAATCCGACATTTTCACCACCTCCAACGGGATCCCACCACTGGCCACATCTTCCCATCTCCTCCCCTTTCTGCTTTCTGCAGAGACCGTTCCCTCCATAACTCCCTGGTCAATTCCCTTCCCACCCAAACCACCCCTCTCCTTGGTACTTTCCCCTGCAACTGCAGGAAATGCTACATTTGCCACTTTACTTCCCCCCCTGACTCCATCCAAGGACCCAGAGGTTCACCTGCACCTCCTCCAACCTCATCTACTGCGTCCACTGTTCCAGGTGTCAACTTCTCTACATTGGCGAGACCAAGTGCAGGCTCGGCGATCGCTTCGCCCAACAACTCCGCTGAGTTTGTAGGAACCAACTTGATCTCCCGGTGGCTCAGCACTTCAACTCCCCCTCCCATTTCCAATCTGACCTTTCTGTCCTGGGCCTCCTCCATTGCCAAGGTGAGGCCCAGTGCAAATTGGAGGAGCAGCACCTAATATTTCGCTTAATTAGTTTACATCCCAGTGGTATGAACATTGACTCCTCTAATTTCAGATAGTCCTTGCTTTCTCCTACCTTCCCCTCCCCCTTCCCAGCTCTCTCACAAAGCCTACTGTCTGCGCCTCTTCCTTTCTCCCCCCCCCTCCCCCACTGGCATAATTCTGAAGAAGGGTCTCGACCCGAAACGTCGCCTATTCCTTCTCTCCATAGATGCTGCCTCACCCGCTGAGTTTCTCCAGCATTTCTTGTCTAGGCATTGCAAAGTAACTGGAATTTGACATAAATTCGATAATGTTCCTGAAGAAATATATATTGCAGCCATTCCATTGTTAGTAAAGTTAATTGTTCCAGTACAAGATGTAAATTAAAACATTTGTATCAACTTCAAGACATGAAAAAAAAAAGTTATGACAATCACAAGAAAGTTGTTACTAATCACTACCTCATCCAACATATCTGACATCGACCAGAATTGGGTTTTGGTGCCAAAAATCTGCAGCTCACATTCTCATGAAGTCTACCCATTTCATCAAAATATCCCTATTAATTAGTGATTATTATCCTTGTTAATTCAATTATGACAGACAAAAGATTATGTTCATAGAATTTGTAATAAAATATGTTAATTGAAGGTTAGATATTGCAATGCATAGTGTGTAGGAACAAACTGCAGATGCTGGTTTAAATCGAGGGTAGACGCAAAATGCTGGAGTGACTCAGTGGGGCAGGCAGCATCTATGGAGCGAAGGAATGGGTGACGTTATGGGTCGAGACCCTTCTTCAGACTGATGTCAGGGGAGCGGGCGGGACAGAGATAGAAATGCAATGCATTGTGCTACTTTCAGTCTAAAATGGTTGAAAATCTATTTCTTTATTGGACTGGAATGTGATTGTGACCATTACCAGGTCAAATAATATCAGCATGAATATGTCACTAGATTGCAGTTCGCACTTTGCAAAACCTGAAATTAGAATGTTATCTAATTTTCTCTTTGGGAGTAGTGCAGGCCAAATTAGATAATATTTTCCTAAGGATGACAATCCTTGGGCACTTACTAGCCATAGTTACACAACACACAAACTGGCCCTTCAGCCCACCTGGACCATGCCAACCAAAATGCCTAAATTAAGCTATTCCGATTTGCCTGCACCCAATCCATATCCCTCTAAATATTTCCTATCCATGTACCTGTCCAAATGTCCTTTAAATGTTGTTATCGTGCCTGCTTCACTACTTCCGCTGGCAGCTCATATCATATACCAACCACCCTCTGAGTGAAAAGTTCCCCTTCAGGTTCCTATTAAATCTTTCACCTCTCACCTTAAATCTAAGATTTCTGCTTTTGATTCCCCTGCCCTGGGAAAAAGTCTTCTTGCCATCACCCTCATTATTCCCCTCAAGATTTTTACTCCACCTCTATAAGATCACATCTCAGCCTCCCACACATCAAGCAATAAAAATCCTAACCTGCCCACCTCTATGCAAGGCTATGCAACATCTCCCTATAACTGAAATCTGCTGCACCCTCTCCAGAGCCTTCACATCTTTTTTTGTAATGGGGTGCCAGAAGTGCCCTCCCCTTCACTCGAATAGGAACATGTACCTTGAACTCTCACTATCAAACTTTTAAAAGCATCCTACCTTCCAGATTGGGGTGGATGATTGCAACCTTCACGTGGTCCGCCCTGTTTTGGCTAATGCAATCAACTCGATGTGCACAAACGGAAGATCAAATAGAAGAAGTTGTCCAACAACTTTAGCTGTGCACGACACACGAAAGAAGAAAAAGACATTCCAGATATCTCTTTGCCCATAAATAACCTACTCCATTCAACTTTACCAAGTTCTGGTCTGATACCATCCTAAGTTGTCCTTGCTCCAATTCAGAACTTTATTTTGTGGAGCAACCCTCCTCTTATCCATAACTATTTTAAAGCTAATAGAACTGTGGTCACTGGCCCCAAAGTGCTTTCCCAGTTTCCACTCAGCCACTTGCCCAGCCCAGTTCCCCGGGTTCGATCCTGACTACGGGTGCTTGTCTGCACAGAGTGTGTACGTTCTCCCCGTGACCTGCGTGGGTTTCCTCCAAGATCTTCGGTTTCCTCCCACATCCAAAGACATACAGGTTTGTAGGTTAATTGGCGTGGTATAAATGTGAAAATTGTCCCTAATGTGTGTAGGATAGTGTTAGTGTGCGGGGATCGCTGGTCGGTGTGGATTTGATGGGCCGAAGGACCTGTTACGTGCTGTATCTCTAAACTAAAGTACGCTAAAAGGTAGGCCAAACCTTGCCCTCTCTGCTGTAAGCCCCTCCACATATTGCCTGAGGAAACTTTCCTGAACACATTTGACACTTTCCTCACCATCTAAACTCTTAGCACTAAGACAGTCCCAGCATATAGTTGGAAAGTTAAAATCCCTTAATATGACAACCCTATTAGTCTTGCAGCTACCTGCAATCTCCAGCTCATCTGTTCTATAATTATTGTGGACTATCTGGCCATCTACAGTACAATCCAAACAAGGTGATCATCCCATTTGTATTTCTCAGCTCCACCTATATAGATTTACTGGATGGTGCCTTTGCAATGTTAGTCGTCCCAGACTACTGCTATGATGGTCTGCTTATTCTATAAAGCTACTTCCTGATGTGGAATGACCTACAGCAGATATGATGTGTTTGTAGGAATACCAAACGACATGTGTTCAGAGGTACACAAAAGGCTGGAGAAACTCAGCGGGTGCAGCAGCATCTAAGGAGCGAAGGAGATAGGCGATGTTTCGGGTCGAGACCCTTCTTCAGAGGTTCCAGTATTCACTTCAGATTGCATCTGATTAGAGAAATGCAAGTGACTCATCTTTTTCTTGTCTTTTATGACATTTTTAAACCTTATCGCAGCAAACTAGGTATCACACATTTAGTTTGTATAATCCTGAAAAGGCAAAAAAAATATGTTTGTCTTTGGTAATGCACTTTCTGTATATATACTTCCTCAGATAGGATAAATATCTTATCAACACAAATATTGTTGTCTGTTAAATACCCTGGCATACCTTAAACTCATTGTAAGGTCCTACGGAGATGAAAGTCATTTTCATTTTAGTTTGCAATAAATTGACGATTTTTATCTCTGTTTTGTTATTGTTTAGGAACTGATCATCTTTTCAAGATACCAGCGTTATCATATTTTTCAGTGTCTATTTGCGATCTAGATTACATCAATGTTGTTACTGAAGCACTTTCTCATCTCGGTTTGGAATCTCAGCTTTGTGCAATCCAGAACCTGTGCAATGTACAATAACACAACACATGATTGAAAAGACAAACTATTATTTTTAACAGCTTAAATGTTTATCAGAAACATTGCTACAGTGATTAAAGATATCGTATCTTGAGTTGTTTTAGTTTAAATTATTCTGCCTCAAAGTCCGCCCTCGCCCCCCTCCCGGATTGGCGCGGCCATTCCTGCTGGGGACCGGGGACCGGGGACCGGACCAGAGCTTCAGCAGCGGTGGCGCAGCGCTGGATTCACCTCGGAGCGGGCGATTCCTACCTGGATCGCCGTTTGAAGCTCCGGAGTGTTGGGCCGCTGCTCCAACATCGTGGAGCTGTGGTTCGTAGAGCTTCCAGCACGGGCGGCACTGACCAACATCGCGGAGTCCTGGGATCCCTTTGCCGAGGGCCGCCAGCGTTGCATCTCCGCCCAGCTCGGCTTGTGGACTTCGGGGGCCGCGGACTCCAATCGGAAGTGGACGATTTGGAGGACCAAGCCGCTGAGGTCGTCCTCCCGTTCCGACGTCCATCATCCTGGCGTGATGGCCTGAGCAGCGGGCCGCCCGTAGCGGCAACTGTGTGAGAAAGTTTGTGCTGCAAAATACAAATGATATTTCACTGTAACTCTGCAATGACCAAATTGTGAACTGACATTCCTGCCCCTTTCATTTAAATCACATGCTAATGTTGAGCAAAGAAAGGAATTCTCCAGTAATGTAGAACTAAATATTATCTATAGAAGTGGATGCGTCATCACTATTCTTGTTTAAGAAAGAACTGCAGTTGCTGGAAAAATCGAAGGTAGACAAAATGCTGGAGGAACTCAGCAGGTACAATCAATTCCACTGTCTTAAGAGCATTGAGCTCCAGGTTGTTGCAATGGCACCAGGACGCCAGCTGTGTCACTTCCTGTACAGGTTCTGAGCTCCCCCAACATCGGGAATTTTTTTCTGCAGTTACAGTAAGAGAAAATCTAGCAGGCAAGCAGGATGCTCTCTCCAACCACTCTCATTTGAAGGCCAGTATCTTCCACCATTCCTACCCAGTGCTTGGTACCTACTGCCAGCAGCCACTGGTTGTCCTCCAGGAAGCACTGAGCTGCAGCCTGTCCCACTTCGACGATCATTTGGGCAACTACAAGCAGGCAGTGAAGAAAGCAAATGGCATGTTGGCCTTTATAACAAGAGGAATTGAGTGTAGGAGCAAAGAGGTCCTTCTGCAGTTGTACAGGGCCCGAGTGAGACCACACCTGGTCCCCTAATTTGAGGAAGGACAATCTTGCTATTGAAGGAGGGCAGCGTAGGTTTACAGGGTTAATTCCCGGGATGGCGGGACTGTCATGTGCTGAGAGAATGGAGCAGCTGGGCTGGTATACTCTGGAGTTTAGAAAGATGAGAGGGAATCTTATTGAAACATATAAGATTGTTAAGGGTTCGGACACGCTAGACATAGGAAACATGTTCCCGATGTTGGGGGAGTCTAGAACCAGGGGCCACAGTTTAAGAAGAAGGGGTAGGCCATTTGAAACGGAGAAGAGGGAACACTTTTTCTCACATAGAGTTGTGAGTCTGTGGAATTCTCTGCCTCAGAGGGCGGTGGAGGTCGGTTCTCTAGATACTTTCAAGAGAGAGCTAGATAGGGCTCTTAAAGATAACAGAGTCAGGGGATATGGGGAGAAGGCAGGAACGGGGCACTGATTAGGGATGATCAGCCATGATCGCATTGAATGGCGCTGCTGGCTCGAAGGGCCGAATAGCCTACTCCTGCTCCTATTGTCTATTGTCTATTGTCTTTTTTTAAACATTTTTTTAAAATTAGAAGCAAGTGTACAAAAATAGAACCAACGGCACATAAAATAATACAGCTATTGTACAGCTTCAATTTTAACTTTTAGTTATAGTTAGAAGAGAAAGGATAAAAAGCAAGAAAGAGAAACAGTGAAATGTGCGAAGATAGAACCCCTAGACTACCAAAGTGGTGTAGCCAAAGCGTGAGTAAATTAAAGAAAGAAGAAAGGGATAGAAAAAGTAAGGAAATTAAAAAGACGAAAAGAGAAAGAAAGAAAAAAGTGGTGATATACCTGCCTCACATCCCTCCCCACCCACCTCACCCGACCCGTAATTAGATTGAAATCCAAAGTTGTATTGTACCATACTATCCTTGTAATAAATCAATGAATGGTGTCCATGTCTTAGAAAAATGATCTGGCTTTTCTGCCAAGACAATTCTAATATTTTCAAGATGTAGCATCTCGGACATGTTTATAATCCACATCTTAAGAGTAGGGACTGATGTACGTTTCCAAAATTTGAGTATTAGTTTTTTTGCCGTTATCAGACCATAATTAAGGCCATAGCTCAGAGCAGGCTTCTGACGTACCTTGAATTATCAATTCCGTGTAGGGATCCAATTGTATTTTTTGTGTTTTTTAAAGATTTTCAAAAATTCCTCTCCAGAAATTATGCAACATTATACAAGAGACACAGGAATGTATTTTAGTTGCTTCCTGAAGAAGACTTTTTTTATCATAAATAGGAGATACATTTGGAAAAATCTTATTCAGTTTAGACTTTGAATAGTAGAGTCTGTGCAGTATTTTACGTTAATTTAACGAATGCCTGACGTTAATCGAGCAACTGTGTATATATAGGTTTTCTTCCCATCTGTCTTTTAAAATTTTTAGGCCAAGTTCATCATCCCAAGCTCTTCTAATTCCTTCTGACGATGGGATTTCTATATTTAATAGGGTGTTATACAGATATGATATTAACTTGTTTGACTCCGAGTTTCTATTCATACATTCGTCTAGTATATCTGGCAGCAACGTTTGGTAGTCATGAGTATATGTTTTCAGATAGTCTCGAATTTGAAGGTATCTGAAATATTGATTACCTTCCAGGTGATATTTCAACTGTAATTCTTGAAATGAGAGAAGAGTTCCCATCTCATAAAGATCCCCGAGTTTTTTAATTCCTAATCTTTCCCAATAAGCGAACATTTTGTCTAAAATAGAAGGCTTGAACAAAGGATTATTGGCAATTGGTGAAATAAGAGATATATTTCTCGGTTTAAGGGTTGACTTCACTTGTCTCCAGATTCGTAAAGTACTGTGGATAATCGGATTCTTCTCATGTAGCGTTTTCTTCAAATTTATTGGAGAGAGAAGAATTGTGGCAATATTAAAAGGCGAGCAATCCTCCCTCTCCATTATTAGCCATTTTACCTGTTGGCCTGTATTGTCCAATTACATTTTTTATATTTGTTGCCCAATAATAATATATAGGAAGTTGGGGAGAGCCAATCCACCAGTTTATTTGGGTTTACATAGATGCTGTTTATGAATTCTATGTGTTTTATAATCCCAAATAAAGTTTGTAATCTGGGAATCAAGTTTTTGGAAAAAAAAATTTGGAAGATATATCGGTATTGATTGGAATAAGTACAGGATTTGTGGGAGGAAGATCATCTTTATAGCATTTATTCTGCCTGTTAGAGACATCGGAAGTGTTTTCCAAAATTGAATAAGAGCATTTAATTTAGTAACTAAAGGAGGAAAGTTTGCATTAAATAGAGAAGTATATTTTCTGGTTACCTGAACTCCCAGGTATTTGAATTTTTCCGTAGCAATTCTGAAAGGGAAATTTAAAAGGTGTGTCGGCTCTTGATGTTTTATTGACATAATTTCACTTTTGTTCCAGTTTATTATATATACTGAAAAGGAACCAAATTCCTCTATATGATGTATTATGCTTGGAATCCTAACTGGGGAATTGGTGATATATAATAATACATCATCTGCATATAATTATATTTTATTATTGGAGTATTTAGAATTATAGCCGTGAATGTTCGGATGTACTCTTATACTTTCCGCTAGAGGTTCAATCACAAGGGCAAATAACAGGGGTGATAATACACATCCCTGTCTATTGCCCCTGGATAACTGGAATTTAGGTGAGAGTATATGGTTAGTCAGTATTCTGGTAGTCGGCTTATCCTATAACAGTTCTAGTCATGAGATAAAATTTTCTCCCAACTGAAATGTTTGTAGTACTATAAAAAGATATTTCCATTCTATTTGACCAAATGCTTTTTCTGCATCTAATGAAATAATTGATAAGTCTTCTTTTATCGTTCTGCGTGAGTACATTATGTTAAACAGGCATCTCAAATTGTTAAACGAGTGTCTCTTGGCTATAAACCCAGTTTGATCTGAGTGTATTAATTTATTAACGTATTTACTTAATTTTCTTGCCAAAGTTTTAACTAATATTTTCTGATCTGTATTTGACAGGGCGATTGCTCTGTAAGATCCTGGCTCTTCCAGATGTTTATCTTTTTTGGGTATAAGTGTAATAGTTGATCCAGCTAGGATTTGTGGTAATGTCTGTTCTATAAATGCATATATATAAAGGTTGTGTAAACGTGGGGAAATTGCCTCGTAAAATCTTTTATAAAATTTGTTACTAAACCCGTCTGGTCCTGGTGTTTTTCCATTCTCTATTGTCTGTGGGCAGATTCCTCCCCATCCTGGATCAGTCCAATCAGGGTTGTGTCATCCACAAACTTAAGAAGCTTGACAGAGGAGTCTGTGGAGGCGCAGTCATAGAAACATAGAAAATAGGTGCAGGCGGAGGCCATTCAGCCCTATGAGCCAGCTCCGCCATTCATTGTGATCATGGCTGAGAGTCGTTGGTGTACAGAGAGTAGAGGAGAGGGGAGAGCACGCAGCCCTGCTCAGGATTTGCAGGTCCGAGGTGTGTTTCCCCAGCCTCACATGCTGCTTCCTGTCTGTCAGGAAGCTGGTGATCCACTGACAGAGGGGTTCAGGCACAGTCAACTTGGAAGGTTTGGAGTGCAGTAGCTCTGGCACAATGGTGTTGATTGCAAATCCTCGCATAGGTCCCCTGGCGTTCTAGGTGCTGTAGGATAAAGTGCAAGCCCAGGTTGACTGCATCATCCACAGATCTATTGGGCCAATATGCAAACCAGCTTTGTGATATTTTTCATATTGGCCAGCACAAGCCTTTCAAGGGTCTTCGTGACTACAGAGTTCAGTGTGACAGGCCTGTAGTTGTTAAGACCAGTAATCCTTGTTTTTTTGGGTTCAGGGACAATAGTGGAGACTTTGATACAGCCACGGACAGTACAGGTTTGCCGGGACTGGTTGAAAATGTCTGTGCAGACCGGTGCCAGTTGTTCGGCACGGAGCTCGAGTGCAGAGGGGAAACATTGTCTGGTCCTGGAGATTTCCAGCTTTTCTGACTTCTGAACAGCCTCTCCACCTCCTCTATTTTTAGAAACATAGAAACACAGAAATTAGGTGCAGGAGTAGGCCATTCGGCCCTTCGAGCCTGCACCGCCATTCAATATGATCATGGCTGATCATCCAACTCAGTATCCCGTACCTGCCTTTTCTCCATACCCTCTGATCCCCTTAGCCACAAGGGCCACATCTAACTCCCTCTTAAATATAGCCAATGAACTGGCCTCAACTACCCTCTGTGGCAGAGAGTTCCAGAGACCCACCACTCTCTGTGTGAAAAAAGTCCTTCTCATCTCGGTCCTAAAGGATTTCCCCCTTATCCTTAAGCTGTGACCCCTTGTCCTGGACCTCCCCAACATCGGGAACAATCTTCCTGCATCTAGCCTGTCCAACCCCTTAAGAATTTTGTAAGTTTCTATAAGATCCCCTCTCAATCCCCTAAATTCTAGAGAGTATAAACCGAGTCTATGCAGTCTTTGTTCATAAGACAGTCCTGACATCCCAGGAATCAGTCTGGTGAACCTTCTCTGCAGTCCCTCTATGGCAATAATGTCCTTCCTCAATTTTTTTATCGTTGATGATGGAGAAGTGATGTTGTGCAGCACAGAGGGGGTGGGTAGTGGACGAGTCTACAGTCTTCTGCAGTCAGGCTGGGTGTTCAGTGTAATTGGGTGTTCAGTGCAGATTGTAGAAGGGTGGGTGGGAAAGGGTCCAGTCTTTTCAGACTGGAGTCTTGCTCTAAGTAGGTGTGAAGTGGTGATTGGGGAGGAGTGGGTGTAGAAGGATCCAGTCTTTGCAGACTGGGGACTGGCTGTGTTAGTTGGGGAGGGGCGGTGGTATCAGGGTTGTGTTTGTACTTGTCAAACCTGCAGTAGAACTTATTCATTGGAGGTCATTGTATATGCAGGGAATGGAGGGATACAACAACCGACTCTTATGTTAGATTCCTGTTTATCGACTATACTCGGTCTTTAACACCACAATCCAATCCAAAGTCATCTCCAAACTCCTGGACCCAGGAATCTGCACTCCCCTCTGCCACTGGATCCTTGACTTTCTGACCCATGGACCACAATCTGTGAGGATAGGTGACCACCTCCCCCCACAATAATCCTCAACACAGGTGCCCAGCAAGGATGCATTCTCATTCCACCAGTTTGCTTCCTATACACTCCCATAGTCAGCCCTGGCTTCACCTAAATGTTTGCAGATGAGACCGCTCTGGCAAACTAGATCACAGTTTTTGGCTATCAAACTGTACAACTCCTCCCCCTTCAGTGGTGGGGTAGACTGGCTCCCCTCGCCACCGCCCCCCCCCCCCCCCCCCCCCTCCCCTTCCCCACATTTTTGCACATCTTCAATCCTTTCCACATGTCACTTTCATAGCATCATAGAAAATAGGTGCAGGAGTAGGCCATTCGGCCCTTCGAGCCTGCACCGCCATTCAATGTGATCATGGCTGATCATCCAACTCAGTATCCCGTACCTGCCTTCTCTCCATACCCCCTGATCCCTTTAGCCACAAGTGCCACATCTAACGCCCTCTTAAATATAGCCAATGAACTGGCCTCAACTACCATCTGTGGCAGAGAATTCCAGAGACTCACCACTCTCTGTGTAAAGAATGTTTTCCTCATTTCGGTCCTAAAGGAATTCCCCCTTATCCTTAGACTGTGACCCCTTGTTCTGGACTCCCCCAACATCGGGAACAATCTTCCAGCATCTAGCTTGTCCAACCCCTTAAGAATTTTGTAGGTTTCTATAAGATCCCCCCTCAATCTTCTAAATTCCATCGAGTACAAACCGAGTCTATCCAATCTTTCCTCATATGAAAGTCCTGACATCCCAGGAATCAGTCTGGTGAATCTTCTCTGTACCCCCTCTATGGCAAGGATGTCTTTCCTCAGATTTGGAGACCAAAACTGTACGCAGTACTCCAGGTGTGGCCTCACCAAAACCCTGTACAACTGCAGTAGAACCTCCCTGCTCCTATACTCAAATCCTTTCGCTATGAATGCTAACATACCATTTGCTTTCTTCACTGCCTGCTGCACCTGCATGCCTACTTTCAATGACTGGTGTACCATGACACCCAGGTCTCGTTGCATCTCCCCCTTACCTAATCTGCCACCATTCAGATAATAGTCTACCCTCATGTTTTTGCCACCAAAGTGGATAACCTCACATTTATCCACATTATACTGCATCTGCCATGCATCTGCCCATTCACTCAGCCTATCCAAATCACCCTGCAGCCTCCAAGCATCCTCCTCACACTTAACTATACCCCCCAGCTTGGTATCATCTGAAAATTTGGAGATGTTGCATTGAATTCCCTCGTCCAAATCATTAATATATATTGTAAATAGCTGGGGTCCCAGCACTGAGCCTTGCGGCACCCCACTAGTCACTGCCTGCCATTCTGAAAAGGACCCGTTTACTCCTACCCTTTGCCTCCTGTCTGCTAGCCAGTTCTCTATCCACATCAATACTGAACCCCCAATACCGTGTGCTTTAAGTTTGTATGCTAATCTCTTATGCGGGACCTTGTCGAAAGCCTTCTGAAAGTCTAGATGTAACACATCCACTGGTTCTCCCTTATCCACTCTACTAGTTACATCCTCGAAAAATTCTATCAGATTTGTCAGACATGATTTACCTTTCGTAAATCCATGCTGACTTTGTCCAATGATTTCACCACTTTCCAAATGCGCTGCTATCCCATCTTTAATAACTGACTCTAGCAGTTTCCCCACTACCGATGTTAGACTAACTGGTCTGTAATTCCCCGCTTTCTCTCTCCCTCCTTTTTTAAAAAGTGGGGTTACATTAGCTACCCTCCAATCCTCAGGAACTACTCCAGAATCTAAGGAATTTTGAAAAATTATCACTAATGCATCCACTATCGGCCTTCAATCCGTTCAATTTACCCAACACCACCTCCCGGCTAACCTGGATTTCACTCAGTTCCTCCATCTTATTTGACCCCCGTTCCACTGCTATTTCCGGCAGATTATTTATGTCTTCCTTAGTGAAGACAGAACCAAAGTAGTTATTCAATTGGTCTGCCATGTCCTTGTTCCCCATGATCAATTCACCTGTTTCTGACTGCAAGGGACCAACATTTGTTTTAACTAGTCTCTTTCTCTTTACATATCTATAAAAACTTTTGCAGTCAGTTTTTATGTTCCCTGCCAGTTTCCTTTCATAATCTATTTTCCCTTTCCTAATTAAGCCCTTTGTCCTCCTCTGCTGGATTCTGAATTTCTCCCAGTCCTCCGGTAGGCTGCTTTTTCTGGCAAATTTGTATGCCTCATCTTTTGTTTTTATACTATCCCTGATTTCCCTTGTTATCCATGGATGCACCACCTTCCCCGATTTATTCTTTTGCCAAACTGGTATGAACAACTTTTGTACTTCATCCATGCAGTCTTTAAATACCTTCCATTGCACATCCACTGTCAACCCTTTAAGAATCACCTGCCAGTCTATCTTGGCCAATTCACATCTCATACCTTCAAAGTTACCTTTGTTCAAGTTCAGAACCCTTGTTTCTGACTTAATTTTGTCACTCTCCATCCTAATGAAGAACTCAACCATATTATGGTCACTCTTGCCCAAGGGGCCACGCACAACAAGACTGCTAACTAACCCTTCCTCATTACTCAATACCCAGTCTAGAATAGCCTGCTCTCTCGTTGGTTCCTCCACATGTTGGTTGAGAAAACTATCCCGCATACATTCCAGGAAATCCTCTTCCTCAGCACCCCTGCCAATTTGATTCACCCAATCTACATGCAGATTGAAGTCACCCATTATAACCGTGTTACCCTTGTTGCACGCATTTCTAATTTCCTGTTTGATGCCATCCCCAACTCCAATACTACTGTTAGGTGGCCTGTACACAGTTCCCACTAGCGTTTTCTGCCCCTTAGAGTTTCGCAGCTCTACCCATATCGATTCCACATCCTCCACGCTAATGTCCTTCCTTTCTATTGCATTAGTCTCCTCTCTCACCAACAACGCTACCCCACCTCCTTTTCCTTTTCGTCTATCCCTCCTGAATATTGAATATCCCTGGATGTTCAGCTCCCAGCCTTGGTCATCCTGGAGCCAAGTCTCCGTGATTCCAACTATAGCATAGTCATTAATCGCTATCTGCACCTTCAACTCATCCACCTTATTACGAATGCTCCTCGCATTGAGACACAAAGCCTTCAGGCTTGTTTTTACAACACTCTTACTCCTTATACAATTATGTTGACAAGTGGCCCCTTTCACATCGATCCCTATTACACTTGGCCATACTCTCCTATCCCTTTGTGAGCTTTCTTTCCCGTTAATTCTGGGGTCATTAACCATCCCTTTACTCTCTTTCCCTCTAACTCCGTCCTCGACTATCCCATTTGATACCCCACCCCCCTTATTCAGTTTAAAACCATCCGTGTAGCAGTGGCAAACCTGCCGGCCAGAATGCTGGTCCCCCACCTTTAAGATGCAATCCGTCCCTTTTGTACAGTTCCCCCTTACTATAAAAAAAATCCCAGTGATCTAAGAATCTAAATCCCTGCCCCCTGCACCAGTTCCTCAGCCACACATTCAGGTCCCATATCTCCCTGTTCCTGCTCTCGCCAGCACGAGGAACTGGAAGCAAACCGGAGATAACAACCCTGGAAGTCCTGCTTTTCAGCATTTTTCCGAGCTCTCTGAAGTCCCGCTGCAAAAAATTCATCTCCTTCTTTCCAACATCATTTGTGCCAACATGCACGACCACTTCCGGCTGGTCACCTTCGCCCTTGAGGATTGTCTGCACTCTGTCCGTAACATCCTGGATCCTGGCACCAGGAAGGCAGCACACCATCCTGGAATCCCGTCTGTTGCCGCAAAAACCCCTGTCCGTACCTCTCACAATGGAGTCTCCAACTACAATGGCGTTGCCCGACTTTGGCCTCTGTGGGTTTGGCTCATCAGCCCTTTTTGTTTGGCAAGCCAGTCCGCCGCTCAGTGGGATACCGTCTTCTGTCCCGGCAGCTTCCACGTGGGTGAACCTGTTCACAAGAGGTACAACACCCGGGGACCTTTGCATCCCATGTTTTCCTCCCTTTCTCACCGTCACCCACCTTCTCTCTTCTAGTGCCTTGGGTGTAACAATCTCACTGAAGGACTTGTCGAGAAACGACTCAGTTTCTCGAATGAACCTGAGGTCATCCACTTGTTTCTCCAGTTCCCCAACACGGTCCTTCAGGAGCTGTACCTGGATGCACTTCTCACATTTGTAGCATCCAGAGGCACCAGCAGTGTCCTTGACCTCCCACATACTGCAAGCATCACACTGCATCAGCTTGCTTGACATCTTCTTTTGCCTCGGTCTCGCCCTATCCAGTATTTTGCGCAGCCTCCTCGCCGAAGACTCTCGAGCCAAAGACTCACACTTTACTCACAGGGCACTTCCCTCACAAGGCCGCTCCCTCACTGCCACTCCCCAAGAGCTGCCTTGCTTATATTGACTGTTCAATTGCCTAATTTACAAACCAAATTCCTCAGTTTTGAGGAACTGCTTTCCCCCTCTGACTCACTGAGAACTCTCCTCCCACTTGGGCTAGAGCCAATCAGTGCTTTCTCCTGCTTCTTTTTGTTGCTGTTGCTTCACAATCCACGGGAAGACTGAATGAAGTCTGCCTGTGCTTTGCCTCTCCTTTTTAACTGCTCTCCCCCTCTGACTCACTGAGAACTCTCCTCCCACTTGGGCTAGAGCCAATCAGTGCTTTCTCCTGCTTCTCTTTGTTGCTGTTGCTTCAAAATCCACGGGAAGACTGAGAACAATCTTCCTGCATCTAGCCTGTCCAACCCCTTAAGAATTTTGTAGGCCTCTATAAGATCCCCCCTCAATCTCCTAAATTCCAGCGAGTACAAGCCGAGTC